>CAXIVR010000009.1:5431562-5639062 GCA_964035755.1 Teleogryllus oceanicus | reverse complement strand
ATCATGTAACAAAATCTTGACGTTTCATTGTCATGTTGCATTTAATGTACTACAATACCATTCATTTGAGATTCTCTTTTTATCAGTCCATTAAAAAGTATGGCCTAAATTCCCCTGAAAATCCCCAATTAATGCCAAAAAATCACCGTGAATATAATTAGGTATTATAGATAATCAAGATTTTGATCGCATTACTGCTTATTTTGCTGTTACACCAGCGATAAATTTCTTGATATGAAAAGGCAGTATAAAACCAGATCTCAACTAACTAGGCTTAATCTGCAAGTATAAGATGACCCCCTAATTTTCAAATGAGATGTTTAGGGAAAAATCTTGTCTTATTGGGGGAAATATGGTTATTTATGCAGAAATTGAAGTGGTACACCCTTTTGAAATCGCTTCATGCTTATATGCAAGATATATGCTTCATGTGCTTTGGTTGGACCATAATGCTTTATGGAAAAATTAGCTTTCAATATTTTCTTTAAAAAATATTTAGGAAATAAATGACAAAGGAAAAGATGGAAAAATTAACACATTAGGAAAAATTGTCAAATTCCACATTTCATCTGTACCATTAGTATAAAATGGTGTCATTAGATGTTTTGTGTTCGGCAGCCACGGAAAGCACTGCTTGAACAGCTGGCGCGAGTACTGCCTCCTGACGACCCTGGTTTGCCTGATCATGTCACATTGGTGAGTGGAGCTGATCCAGCTGGGGGACTGTTAGCTGCCCGGTTGCAAGACAGAGGGGCTGCCACTGGTCAGCATAAAGTTGTGAGCACCTTGGGCCCAGCTGATGTGCGTGCCACTGTCACTTGCCTTGTGGGCAAGATACAAAAATTGTAAGTTTCATCCATAGTGAGCCCATTGATGTTTGGATTATATCCTCACTAATGATATAAGTATTGATGTCCTTTTTATTTTCAGCTGTAATACCAATGCTAAACCACCACCTGCCATGAAAGTTCTTTTGGCAGGTTCTGATAGTTTTGTTAATGCTGTTCTTAGGCATTATGTAGAACAATTTTCAATGAAGCCACCTGATTGGCAGTCTTATATAAAGTTTCTTATTGTTCCCCTTGGTAAGAAAATCTTTTGATAATATTTTTTGAAATACCAGGACCTATATTATTTCTTATAACACAATTTTGCAAGTGTTCATTACATGATGATACATCTAAAGTGCATTTTTTGATGATACATCTGGAATGTTAAATGTACAGGTTCGAATTCCTTGGCTCGATATTTGGGCACACTAGATAGTGTTTATGCACAAGCCTTTGCTGCTGACAGTTGGAAGGAATTGCTAGAGCGAGCTGAAGTCCAGAAAACAGACTGCCAGGAAATGGTTAATAGGGTGCATAGATACCTCCACGCTGCTTCCGCAACCATCCAGTTACCAGTGGCTGAGGCCATGGTTACATACAAAGAAAAGAGGTAAGTACTTTCATCTTTCATCAAAAATTAAAGTCTGTTTTTATTTTGTTAATATAAAATGAATATTGTATATTGTTTCAGTTCTGATGATGAGTCTTCCCAAATATTTATTCCATTTGTGAATGTAAGTAATAAAGTAAGAATATTTTATTACCTTACATGATGTGAAATTACTTAAAGAGGAAGCTAATATTAGAAATGTTTTCAAATAATAGGATGTTCGGCTTGGATCTCCAGATGGGTCAGCATCTGCATCAGTTGATTTAGATGAATCGTTAAATGTGCCATTGCTGTCAGGATCTCCTCCTTCTCTCATCTCTGTTCCTGAGAAGAAAGAGAGGATTACCCCTCCTAGTTCACCGAATATAAATAGTCTTTACATCAGCCAAAACAAGTAAGTTCCTATATTTGAACAAATAATTTAATTGATATTCTGAAATTATTTGAAAATGTGTCATTGTCATTTTAACCCTTAATGAGCATAGTGATTTTTATCTCAAAACCAGCGCGAATGGTACCATTTTGATGCCTTTTTTCTTTTCATTATGGAAATTTGTAATAAATTTTAAACTATGTCTGTTGAATTGCATCTTTATAGGATTTACAAAATCACCTAGATAAATAATTCATATTTAATATATTTTTTCAGGAAATTAAATAATAATTAACACAACTGATAAATAATAATAGCACATTACCAATAATTTTTTAAAATCTAATTTTTTTCATATTATCATTTTCTGATACAAATATTTAACGATAAAATATGAATATTTTTGTCAAAACAGACTCGTAGAGACTTCTTACAAATGTTCAGCTGATATTCATGGCACTTTGACCAGCAATATGTATCACAAATTGTGACATTTTTATAGACTTTGTACTATAATACATAATTTGCAAACATATATTCTATCAAAATAATACATAATTTGCAAATATCTATTCTATTTCAATTTTGTTGAAATTTATTTTGCAAAAATATTTAATGAATTATAAAAAAATATTAACATTTAATTTTTATTTAAAAAATTGACATATTTTTCTTACACAAATTCAGACAACACATGGTACCCCATGTGGAGATGCACTCTTGTCTAGATTAACCTCATACTGCATGCTGTACATATTGCAACAAATGTACATGAGCACTGACAATATTACCTTTAAATGTGGAAAGTATTAGTGAGGTTGTGTTTCTTTATATTTAATTCAAAAGACAACGCGACAATATTTTTACCTGTCATTGACTACCCACATTTACGATGACTTTCATTGCTCACAGTTTAAAACGTTCTCTTCAAAAAATTAAGCCAATAGGCCAACCAATATTTATTTTTAAAAAAAGTGGTTTAATAAATATTTTATTAATGTAATTTCAAGTTTTATAAATTTATTGTATTTGGTTGTAAATGTTCTACTATTTTGATTTTACTTATTTGTTACACCCTTTTACCTATTTGTTACACATTCCTATCGTTTTCATTACATATTTTGTGGTTTCATACTAAATATTTTTCATGTTATGTCAGTTCATAAAGTCATGTAATGATGACTATTAACCATTCTAATCTCCTGCCTTGTTTTCTTGCTCTTCATGAAATTTAAAATTTTTTAAATCCAAATTTCAACTGCTGAGGGAAGACTGCCATACCATTTCTCTCTCACAAATATGACTCCCTCTATATATGCGTCTTTCTTTTCTTTTTCTTTTTTGTTGTTGTAATTTTGGTTTACATGAAGATTGTGCTATTTATATGAATGCAATTATTTCTGAAATGTGTATTAATGCAAAAATGATATTGTAGAGAACAAGCTCTTGCTGAGCCCCTTGAGCTTCAGTTGGATTACTGGCTGGTGCCTGGAAAAGGAGGAGATGCTCCAGGCGCTGGAAGTAAGACTGGCAAGACCGATTCCTCAAAGTCTACTCTTAAAACAACGTTCCGAGCTCTTCAGGTACAGCGTCTTCCATTACCTGGAGAGACTCCCACTCAACACTTCCTCATGAGTTACTCCACTAAAGAAAAGAAACAGAAGAGTGAGTATTTCAGTCTCCTTTATATGACTGTTCTTATAATTTCATTGTGTTCATATCACCTGTTTGTTTGGCTCAGTTATGCGGTTAGGGAAGAAGAAAGAGAAAGAAAAGGAAACAGAACCCAAAAGCCAAGTTGTGGAAGGTGTGTCCAGACTGATTTGCTCAGCAAAGACCCAAAACATTCCTCTGAAAGGTAAGTGCAGACTGCAGCACTTCCATAAAGTATGTAGGAAGGTTGAGACCCCGCGTAAGTTTGCTTTTCTGGGTGTTTGCTAAGTTACTGATTGGAAAATGTGTTGCCCTCTGTAGGACTTGCAAGAGTGCAGGGTGTGGGCTCTGTTGCAGTGTGGATCGATGGCACTGAATGGTCAGGAGTGAAGTTCTTCCAGCTGTCAGCACAGTGGCAGACGCACATCAAGCACTTCCCAGTCAGCCTCTTCAACTTCCCAGAGGGGGGGATGTAACAGTTCCGGGCTGCATCCCGCTTTGGTTCCTGCATTGATCATCTGCACTGAGGCAGCCATCAGGTCTTCCAGGAGAGAGTGTGCAATCGCGTGCACCCCGCGTGGACCCTGCTTCACATTCCAATGGACTGAAATTGTGCTTAATCCAGCATTTCCCTTCCTCTCTCCTCAGTAAGTTGTCCTCTATTAACTTATTAATCTCAATATCTCAAAAGTTGACTGTCATGTCAAACTTGCAAATGTTCAATGCAAATTATGCCATCAAATGCTAATTTTTGTTAAGTGTCTTTACATTGTTATGTATGTGATATCTCTTTCATCTGTAGATACCCGAGTGCTGCTTATTGAAAATATTTCATCACAGTATTATAGTTCTTGCAAAACATTTTGTTTAATTTATTTGCTCAAATGTCTCGAAAGTTCAATCATAGGTTGCACACATCTCTTTTCTTTGGAATGTCTGTCCTTAGCAAACATCACGTAAGATGTGATGGTTGCAGCTAAGGTATTCTGTTGCAATACGTGGATGAAAATGTTATGATCTCGCAAACTTGCTTGGTTTCTATTTTCCCTTTAATAATTTGAAAGTAATGATAACAAAGCTTTGGAATGTATCCTAGTCATGTATTCAAAATTAATATGATGCTGATTCAGAGTCGCATACCTTTCATTTAGATATTTTATAGTAAAGATGAGAATTTGTTTGCTTTTGATTAATATATATTAAAAAAAAAAAGAAAAGTTAGTTATGGCAACACAGCAATAATTTCTTTAAACAAAATAAAAAAACAAAACCAACTGCTGAACAAGAAATAGCAAATGTAGTTCTCTTTATAATTCTTGAAAAACATTACAGATACAGGTAGCTGGGGTTAACAGTGCATCTTTGGCAAAATAGAATCTGAGCAGGTCGTAGTGCAAAGGGTTTGCTTTGAAACTTAAATTATCAAGAATTGGGGCAAGACTAATACGTGTATCTTTCAAATTATGTTGTGAAAAAATGCAGACACTAACTGTTTGCAAAACTTTTGGAATTGAAGTAGATAAAAGATGAATCATAAAAATATTATATTAAAAAGGACATTGTTTTTACAATCAGACTGATAGATAAGTGTTTGCTTTTGGGCTAGTTTTCAGGAAGAGAAAAATAATATTTAAATTTATGGTTCTTACTACAGCACATAATTATTAGGTAGTAACAAAATAAATGTTTTTTTTAATGTACTTTTCATAATTGTGATACAAATATTCTTGCATTATTAATGTGACAAATTGCATGAAAATGGCTGTGTAGAATATATGTTGACAGTATTCTTTTTTGTGTAATGAAAGACTTTAAAAACTTGGAAAACTGGCCCATTTTATTTTTAGAAGCAAATAATGTTAAGCTCATTTTTCACAGAATTTTTTAAAAAATATAATGGGCTTTCTCCATTTTTATCAAAATTTTTGCAAAAGAAGATGGGACTGCAATTGAGTCTCTTCTGTTGTATGTACAAGTGGACTTCCCCATTTAGAAGTGCATGGACAATACATTGCTTGCTATTACTCGATGGAAATGAAACTTTAGAAAAACCATAGTAGGCAGTGATAGCCATTATTAGATGATGAGTTTGTAGAATTGTCTCTTTTTTTGGATAGTTGGTCACACTGTGCTCACAGAGACATTTGTGATTTGTGTACATATGTTGGACAAATAAGAAACTTGAAGGGCAAACCTTTATATTATTTTGTACCATATATTATACAGAAAAATAATATGTAATGAGTAGATCATAAAAAGTGAATGTTTGTCTGCACTCACTATTTTAAGGTATGGGACAATGCCCATTGTAAAAAGTAAGACTTTATTAGTCTTTATTATAAATACTATGTAAATGTATTATTTAATGTTTCCTTGTTCATCTATGTAATGCAACTTTCTTCTTTGATATTCCTAAAATGTAGAGCTTGACTAGTTATTGCAAGCAAAAGATGAATCTGAGAGGAAATGAAGATCGTTTCAAAGTTGGCTACTTTTGTGTAGCAGGGGAGATCATCAAGAGCAGAAGAAAAAAAACAACAAAGTTTTAACAGGCAAAGTAAAAGGAATTCACTAATATGTGTATACTCTTATATTTTTATCAATAATGAAGAAAATATTTTGAGTTCTACATTCTTTGAAATTTGTGTTACTTAAAATTTATCATTGATCAATACAAATTGCTCATTGATCATAATAATTTCTGCTCTTGCTGATACCTTTCCTCAGAAAAGCCAAAGACAATTGTTGTACCCTTCACTTCAGCAAAATTTGTGTAGCAGAAGTGCAGTGTTGTATTGTGATTTTTGGAAGTTCTTAAGAACTGTTCAATACTCAAAGTAAAATAAATGCTCTTGAATTCGTGGAGTAGAATTATTGTTGTAACTTTAATGGTAATTGTTTATACATGTTATCATTGTAAAATATGCTGACTTTTTTAAATGCGTATAAAGAACCAGCCATTCCAGGGGAGATCATAACAATCCTTTTTTGTTGAGAGTTCCTGTATATTTCAGACTTGTGTTGTTTTTAGATATACCAATATGTGACAACATACAGGAATTTTTTATTGTAGATAAGATTTGTATAAGTTGTAAACAGAAAAATCACTACTCTTGAATGTGCTGTATTGTGAATTGTGTGGAATTATCTGTCTATAAGTACACTAAAAAAGTATGCCTTGTCTCCCTACAAGTCCTTAGATCAGTAATTTAACATACTTTTTTTTAATACTCTCATTTTTATGGGAGAAGTGAATTTTCATTATTCTGAATTGAGCTAATGAATTAGATGGTACTGTTCCTTGAGTATTTTTTTTAATTCCCTTAATTTTTTAAAAACCAAAAATTTTGGAAAAAAAAGACTGCTTATGTGATAACAATGAGAAGGGTATTAATTTACATTTCAGTTAACCTTTAGTACTAGTCATAAGTTCCTTGGATACACAAAAATTATTAGATCTGCATACATGTGAATATAGCGCTCTCTCCCCATTTATTTATTTATTTATTTTTTTTTTTTCCCTCTCTTCATAGATGCATTTTCAAGAATCTATGAAAAAATTAATTTAGAATCACTGTTGGTGCTCTTTGTACCATTTTATGCATTGTCCCTTCAAGACAATTTCTATAGTATAGCATCTATGTTAACAAACGTTAAAACTGACTTGTATATCATTTGTCAGTTGCCATCATAGAGAAACTCAGGCTTTTTAAAATGTGTGAGTAAACAAAACACACACATCAATATCAAATAAACAAATTCTATTAAATGTACAGTGAAATGAACCTGAACTTGCACATTCATTTACCCAATCTTTTCCTTTGATACTTGTAAAGTTTCACTGCAGTTCCCAAATTTTTGTTACTTTAGATCTCGAACAACCCAGTTCATTTTTGTCACTTTGATCTCTTACCTTTCAACGCTTCAAAATTCAAGCACATGCAATTTTACTTTTCTATTAATTATGAATGGATAAACCAAAGGAAGGTTAAAGAAAGGTAAAAAGCCAAGATATCTCAACTTCAACATCCCTTCATAATAAATTTTATTACATGCACAAAATATACAAAGTCAATAGATAAAGAAAGTGTACAACTTTGGCAATGAGTGACTGTGCCTACCTTAATGTTTCTTGGCACATTAATATTTTCATTGACCAAACATTTATAATTCACAAAAGATTGAAGTAGCTTATTTCAGAGATTACAAAAAGTGTACAGTCATATCAGGCATGCACTGATATTGTTGGCAGGTTGCAAAGTTCACAGATCCTGTTGTGTTGACATTTCAGTTTAACCCAACCCAACTCAGACTTCAACTTCATTTAAACTTGTTTACTGATTGTTTTTTTGTACATAATGTAAATTGAATAAATAATGTTAACTTGTATAAAATATGGTTGTTGTGTGTGTATATATTCAGAAAATGAAAATTTAAATAACTGAAAGCAAGTATGTATCTACTTTCATCTTTGAAGCAGCACCAATTAAGATTAGAGAGGTCACACAAACATCTTCCAGCCAATACATCTTCAATTCAAATTAAATTAAAAACAACTAACACATGGATATAAAATTCCCTCCCTAATATTGAACAATAAAATCATGAAATGTAGTGACTGCAGTAGAACACACTTGTTTCATATCACAGTATGGTAACTCTAAAGGCATCTACATTACATACAAAGCTTTCTTATCATTTAAAATCCTCTACCTATAAAATATAATTCTTAAGAGATATCAGAACTGCCAAGTTTTACATTGTGCCCTTTCTGCCCTGAAATTGTTTTTATTATATTTAGCACATGCTGCTTCTTAAAATTGGGAAGACAGCTTGTCTTCTGAACACAACTCTGGCAGCAGCATCACGGTTACGGTGAACGGCGGATGAAAGACTCAAATTGTATTTCGTAGGTATACACAATCCTGCAAAGTGCACTCAACTTTTTTTGAAGTACTTTTTGCTGTACTGAACAAAATAACATAACTGAATGAATGATTTACTTTGCAATATTTCAGCATAAAGCATAAAATTCACAAGCAAAGGAACAAATCACACACCTAATCTGACAGAATTTTTCCTCCAACTCTACACTGAAATGCAATGAACTGTAGATTTTACTTTATTGTGAGAAAATCCGTACAGTTCACTAAATTTTTCATGTTATTTAAAATGCATTATCACACTTTTTAATAATTAGTTATCAAGTAAAAAATCAGGCTCTTCCTCTCCAATAATAGTCAAACAACATAACGTGATTCTGACTTGATACACATATTGTTCAAAAGTAGTGAAATTAAAAAATTAGTATTCTATTGAAAATGAACAGCTAACTAATAAAACTTGCATTAATTTCACACACTTATTAAAGAGGACAAGAACACAATTTGATTTATCAATACTGAACAGAACCTTTCTATAAAGAGAAATGGAGAATAAGTAGATTATTTTGAAAAGTAAAGACTCTGTAAAAGTTAAAAATGACATCAGCTTAAAATGCATCTGGATAATTCCGTAAAATCTTAGTTGGAAAATTAAATTGAATTTCAACTATCAACAAAACTGACTGTGCAATAACCAAGTATTTTATGAATGATCCTTGGGAAAAAGAATAAATAATTCAATAAAAACTGCATCTCAGAAAGGTTTCTGATGTTTCACGAGTCAGAAAGGTACATTCAACTCTTGTTGTAGGGGAATCTCAAGTCACAATCATTTTTAGCAATGAAACCTATTTTAAAGAAAATTGTGAAAAATGTTTGGCATTAAGATCCTCTGAACTATATAAAACAGTGACTCTTAAGAAAATAATACCTGTACTTCAAAAGTTGTTGGGCTCTTAAAGCTTAAAAATACAAGTGTTTCCTCTCTACATTCCACAACGAAATGCCCATGAACGGAGAAACAAAAGTCATCTGTTCAGAATGTTTAACTTCGATTCAAATATTTCATAGTCATGGGGAATTATTGCACAATTTTCCTACAATACATAACACTTGATGCTGATAACTAATGAGCCACAGATCGATCATACATAACATACCTGAATATTTTCACAGCCTTACGACAACACAAGCTAGTAACATGTACTTTTCATGTCCAAACAAAAGAAGTTGGGATGCACTGAAATGGAGGTGTAAAATCAGGCCATGAAATTACTTTCCAATCTAATTGTTCATACTAAAAGCATCCAACCCATGCAAAAGCAAGGCACGACCTTGAAGACCAGCAGAAACCCCCCCAGGAGGTAGCACATAAGAACGTCCATCTGTCGCTCGACCAGGATCCAATTCCACAAGATTCTCGTTACTAATTCGCAAATCATCATAAGACCATAATGCTAGATGTCGACTCTTGCCTTGACGAGCCAAGAGAAATGGAGTATGTGACGGTAAAGCAGAGATGATAACACCAACAATCAATGCCCAATGGGCTTTATGCCCTCGGCGACAGCAAGGTGCATGATTAGCATCTGCATCATATCTAAATAGCGTTAAGGGTGTACAGCATTTTAGAAATGAAATACACTTGAGTAGATATTTGCAAGCACATTACCATCATTTTCCTACACATAATATAACAGAATTATTTGGAAAAACTCCGTTGTTATATTCAGAAGAACATTAGAAATCTGTTCATTACTACAATATTATTGCATCCATTTTTGTCGCTCAAGAAAATATTGTATGAAAGATATCTTCCAGATGGAAGATTAGAAAATGTGAAATAAATTAAGTTAGTGTAATTGAAGAGGGAAGGACAAACCTTCAAGAGGTATTAATTTTATGGTCAAGTCTTAATTGTTGTAGAGTTACTGACATACAAATGAAGTAGGAGTTTCATTGTGTTCTGAGTGAAGCTTCTATTTTAAAGCTATATTCATCATTTAAAATCATTTTACTAATATTAGATAATAATTTTTACTTTATTATTGTCCTTTATCATTGGAAAAAAATGTTATTAAAACAATATACTACATTTGATTTATCAGCACTGTTGTATGGATTTAATATTGTAAGAAGAAAGAAGAAGCAAGCACTATTGAAAACTATTGTTACAAGGCTATCAGTAACCAAACAAGTTTTGCTTTTGAATACACCTAACAATGCTATCTGAAAAATATTTTCAGTATGTTTACAACAAAATGAAGGATACGGTATTAAAAGTAGACTGCCCAACATTAGGTGATGGAGAACATAGTCACTGTCTTGTCTCAGACCTTCAGGTAATACTTCAACTTCTTTGCAATGTGATCCTAAAACTTCTCGAGTTAGTGAGGCCATATTATCAACAGAAAACATTTCGCCATGATTTGTAAAACCTCTATTTCGAGCTTCCTGTAGAAGATATTCCACAGAAAGAGGCTGAGAAGTACATGAAGATGCCATGCTGAGGGCCACTAAACCACACCTGAAAGAAATCCACAGATACTCAGTAACCTAATCTTATTCCAACACAAAAATGTACACAACGAAAAGTGTTTTACAAAATAACATACTTAGGACCATCTTGGAGAACTGGCTGTATGTAACGATAACAGGCAATTGTAGGAGGTCGTGGAGTACCTTCATCATTCCAAAGTCTGTTCCGAACACCTAAAAGCTCCTGTTCTGGAGTTTGTTGACATGCATATGGTACGACATTTACTACAGTGCATGTATGAGTGAGGGTAACAGTTGCACCATGAGAGGCAAGTTGGGGAGAAAAATTATTAAATAAAATGGGCAATAAAGGGGGAGGAGGAGGTGGGGCATAATACATCGAATCTCTGTCAGATGACATTTATTTTCCTGAGAATAAACAGCAATATATGGAGATTGTGTAATATGAAGCCAATTCTAAAAAAAAAGTCAGTCAATGAAACGTCATTACTATATTACATCGCACACAAAAATCACCTGTGTAACAACAAACGCACAATTAAATGTAACGTATCTATTACTATCTACAAAAATAAACCATCCAAATACATGTCTCGTTTCAGATTACTAAATTTACACCTTTTCCCCAAGGAGCTACAATAAATATAATAGGCCAAAATACGAACAAAAGATGGTGTTACAACAGTGTTCAAACAAGAACGGTACTAGATGTCAAAAATTAGCAACCTAAACAGGCCAATTCTTGCCTTCAAACCACTTTTAAAACTTCTACAGTTTTGACAGTTATTGTTTCCAACAGCTTATAGAATATACAGCACTTTAAAAATCAACAAGACTACTTGATGTTCCACTGCTGAAGTTGTCATTCCTGAGTCATTCCAGAATTGCTCGAGTCAACTAAAAATTCTTGATGTGTGCATAAGGGATGAGAGGTAGAGGGGGTAGAATAAGATTGAATTCCACTACGTCCGCTGCACTGTGCGTATTAGTTAAGTTGGTATGACCCAAAGAGTATATCTCCAAAGAATTTGTGGCAGAGAGTATACTAATTTGTGGTATGATACTAGGCTGGCTAGTGGCTATACATGGATACCACCACCTCGTGTGCAAAACCAAAGCGTATCATGAACCGAACGCGAGTGTATATGTGAGCGATATCATATAGAACTGCGTAAAAACGTACTAAAGTGAATATGCAACCGTACTAGTGAATATGCAAAAATGTTTCAAAAACATTGCGGTGTAAGTGACTCTTAGACATGGACGTTAGTGCGCATTTTCAGTTGTTAAAATAATGTTTCTCTGTGCAAGTCTTTGCTTTCTAGAGGGCGTTGACTAGAATTGGCACTAATATCATTGTTGCCAATATAATTGATCAGAATCGTGATCGTTCCAAACGACTGTACCTAATGTACCTACGTACAATTCACTTTTCCCGTAGCACATCATACGCAGTTTTTAACTGTTTTTTTTGACGTAAAATAAATAAAATAAACTATTGTAAATAAAAACTGGAACAATATTACATACAAACTACATAAATATTTTATAACATGAAGCAGCATAATTTTGTGATATATATTTTACCTATAATTACAATACATTTGGCAACTGATGACTTATATTTGTTTTCCATTCATTGCTTATTTGTAAAAGTATAAAAACAATCCTTCATTGTGTTTGATGAACAGATTATTAGCTCTCGGACAGGTGTCAGAAAAAATATAGCAACATGCGCGAAAGGGGGAAAAATCGTGCGATACGTTTATAAAAAAATAAAAATGTCTAGGTTCCCATTGGTGGTACTTTCGATTCTAGACGACGTCACAAAAGAAGTGGAGTCGGCGACCCGAGCTGTGGAGGTGACACCGGCCGCCTTCACTCAGTATCTCGTGGTCTTGCTAAGAGACGTGAAGTAGAGACCTGACACGAGTTCGTAGACGTAGGTAAGAGACGACTTTTCTCGCGAAAAATCTTCTTCGTATTACTTCTATGTAGCGTAGAGTCAATATTGTAATGCTACAATAATAAATAGCAATTTTTCGACAGAAAAAGAAACTCATTTTGTAGATCCCTGATTCCGGAAAAGTGAATTTACCTTGTCCTTTATGTAATGTGCTATATTGTGTAAAGTAATTGTGCCATATTATGTAAAGAATTAATTTTTCTATACTGTGTACGTTGTGTTGTCACATTCACATTTTGTAGGCTGTATGCCGAAAAACGTATGTCCGTCCGTGAACATAGCTATGACCTAAACTATACACAGGATTTTCATCAATTGTGATATTCTCCGTTTGATCTAGATTAATTGGTATATGCTTAGGTAATAGAACTTTGCTTCTTCTAATATATTTTTATTGTAAGAATTAAAAGCGGGTACTTGGAAGAGTTTTGAGAGAACTGTGTAAACGCTTCAGGAAAACTGGATTTGGAGTGATTATTGATGAGCCTAGCCTTTTGTTTGCGTGTTATTTAAAGAGTACTATCATCATCATTATTTACTAAGCAATATTTCGGTATTTGAACAAGAAGATTTTGAGTGTTTGAACAGCCTCCAGTATTTGCCTTTGATCTACGTTCGCTTAGAATAAGTAAACAAAATTGATAATGTACTAAATTAAGTATCGTTTTTGTATGAATTGCATTTTGACTAGGCATTTCATGATAAAGGAATGAGAATATTGGGCTGAGATGAACTTTTTCATTTTTATAAGTAGTCTGACAAGTTTTCGTTGTTTTCTGATGTTTTTATTTTCTTCATGATTAAGATAAGATTTTATAGAAAATGAGAAGCTATTATTCCCGCCACGAATTTACGAAGTAATAAGTGTTACAATCAAGTCAATCGATGGTGCTTGCTTCGCAGATATGGTGTCATACCCTTGGCAGAGTTGAAAGTGTGGAGTTCCTGTTTCTCTACTTTCTTCGCTGTGAGATTTCCCTGGACATGTGTAACTCTTGAGGTTCTTCTGCGGGTAAGCATACTGACTATTCTGGTTTATTGCACGATGATTTCCACTCTTTATCAAAAAGTAGCTAAAACTTGAGATGTTACATTTTAGTGGTTTGATTTGCATATTTGGAAAATGATGGCTTATTACCGATGAATTACAAAACAAAATCCTCATTGCTAATAGTATTTCTCGTGATGAAGTCTAGCCTTAACGTCACGAGGTCGGCGAATAAATTTAATTATTATAGATAAATTGCATTGTTTAAGGTTGTTCTATAATAATCGCGAGCGCCAAATGCGGGCTTCCTTCCAAATTAGGACAAGTGTAGCGAAGTGTCTCCTAGACCCTATAAGTTTTAGTCAAAGAAGACTGCGAGAATAGTCTCAATTTTCGTGTTGGAGCATGGCAGGGCGCGGGTGTATGTGGTTGGAGGCACGGTGTAGGAAAAAAACAATAAGTCGGCAGCAATAAACTCTGAACTTCAACGCGACATCATGCGGTGAAGAAAATTTATCTCGGCCTTTTCCGTCCCCCAAAAAACACTGAAACGCGCTGAAATATATCTTGACCAACGCCATTGACTTACTAAAGTGACTTGAACCATAGCTTGGCTGTCATTGGCCGAAAATGCCTTAAAGGATCATAGGTCGCATGTTGTCGCCGAATTGTAGGTGTGCCGATTAGCTGTTGACGCTTTACGCATTCCCTAACACAAGAATGAAATATCATCCTTATAATCTTCACGGTCAGCCATGAAGACATGACAGAGACTCAACTCCGCTGTTGGAAACATAGTGGGTGTACCCGTATGAAAAACTTCGGTAGCTAATCGGAACATTTTGATGTTTAGCGACATCGCGCGGTGAATGAAGGAACTTATTACGGCTTTTTCGACCAACCAACGACGCATATGCATCGCCGGCCAAGGTATTGACAATTTAGTGTAGTGTAGATGGCATTGACTAGATCATGGCTTACTGCACGGAGTACTAGGAGTCAGCCGTGACGACCTTATCTTAATGGTCATTGACCTAAATGCCTTCGAGTTCTCTCATTGACCTCGTAATTTGGCTGAAGTTCAGGCGTGCCGATTAGCTGCCGACGTTTTTCATGCATACCCCCATCTTCATTATGCGTGCTCCAAAGACACGTAACAGTATACCTACACCACCTGAGTTGAATTTCCTTCTTAATATTTTGAAGGTTTCAGCTTAGATGTCGCAATTTCGTTTGGTCGCTGTAGCTCACAGATCGCAGAATACTATAGAGAAAATACCAGGTACAAGAGGGCTAAAATAATAGTTTCTTGTCCTTTTGCCCGGCTGTCAGCTGTTGCACGAGCTGTCCCCCACCCACAATCCACTCGCTACCTGCCGGCACCAACTATATAAGTTATAACTTATAGTTATACTTTATAAGTTAGGTGGCCAAGCTATTCTGTTTTAAAATGTGGATACGTTGTAAAGGAGCATACGTTATGTTTTTAGCGAAATGAAGGTGACATTGAAATTGTTTTGGACAATTAACGTTGAATAGATAGTGCTAAATGCACAAAATAACGTGTCATAAACGGCATTTTGATGTAATTTTTAAATAAAAAATACTAAACATATTTTTGAAATTCTTTTACGTTAATATTTACAGTACGGAAGTGTTATGTAGCACATTATTGAATTGTTGAGTGCAAGCGCGTCAAATAATTTCTGTTGAAGTTTTTCGAAAACGAATTTTTTTTTCAAAATGAGCTGACAATCGCGCGTTTCAGAAACGCCCAGGCGACATTTTCTGAATGGAAATTTGCATGTAGTAGGTTTTACTCTTCCTTGCATTCTTGTTCATATTTAAAATGTTAGTATTAGGAACGAAAATGGGACAATGTGAAATCTTTTTTTGTGCAGAGAGAGATAACGGCTGGGAAGAGGGTGGGACAAAACAGACAACCTATCCCAATTAAAGAGATTCGGAAAGTAAATTAGAACAGAAAGGTCATGTACCATTTGGGTAGCACTAGTTACATTTAGTTTTGTTTAGCAATATACTGAAGAGAGACTTGTTTTTTTGTCCAATATTTCTAGTACAATAAATTATACAAAAGTTATTATACCAACATAAAAGCAGATTATACATTGTAAAGTCAAATTTAGGAATTTAGATTCGTCCACCCCTAAAGAAGTATAGTGAGATGCGCGACACAATGAGACTGTACCTCACGATTTAAAAAATATTATTACTCAAGCACTGATTTAAAAAAGTGCATGACATCATTTGAAGATGTACAATTGAACTAAGTTATGGAAGAAAACATTCATGTCTCTGAATCAATGGTTGAAGAATGGCTTGGAAAGTTTGGACACATCTTAAAATTTCGTGCAGCAAGAATCCATGCCAAAAGTTAAATATGGGTGGGATTGTATATGTAGAAAAGTTCTTAATATTCACTATCATTCGGAAAATAGGAAAACCCCAAAACTTTTTCATATCGTTGATTATTTGTTTCCGGTCTCGTAAAGAAAATTTCATCCAATTTGAGAATCTAAAGAAGTAAACAATCTGTTAAATTAGGATTGCATAGACAATCAATCTTTAAGATGTAATTATGTGGACTCAAATTGTGCAATTTTCTAAAGAAATACAAAAATGTGCATTTATCTCCATGAAAGAGATTGGAGTTGTTACATTTATGATTACTACTGGAGGTGGGTGTATTCTGAATGAAAACTGCAGCCCTTATTATATCCATTGGGAACTCACCATCAAGAATTCCTTTAAAACCCATTTTCTCGCAATGTTTACATTTTTAACTGTTGTATTCTTAATTTTGTATTTGCAACTTAGTGAAAATTACTTTATAGTTACTATTCTAAAAAATTACTAACACATTACGTGCATAGCAAAGAAAACCATTAATACTAGAATTACTCGGAATGTTGTCTATCACTGCTTCGCTTTTAGCCATTTCAGAAATTATGAATCGCATATAGAGCGATTTTCCTAAGGATGAGCCAAAGTGACAGCTAGTACTGGTAACATAACTGAAGGTTCGGTGGTCGTTCTACCCTTGAGCCCATTAGACTCCCTTCCCGCATTCGTTCGTTTCCAGTTGGCTAACTGTAAATGGCTTTGGCCTTCCTTTTGTGGTGTCATTGTCCGACAAAAATATAGTGCGCCGCGAGAAATAATTGATATTAGGAAGTGCAGGTAATGTGCCCTTCTGTAAAAAATCTTTTTTTTCTTTATATATTACATTGAATTTGCTTTTTGAGTGATAAATATTATGTTTATTTTAAAACCGAGACTTGAATGCGAGATGCGTACCGGTGACGTGTTTCCGGCTTAAAATCACTTTTCTTTCTATTGACATTCGTGGCAGTTTTCTTTTACTGATTGTGAGAGCATGTTAAGAGATATTCCACATACGAAATTAAATTTAAATATTTCCCGGACTCACGTAGGTGCATATACCTCAGCGAAACTCTTAGACTTCTTCATAGGGATGTTTTCACAAGAGCCATTAGCACTTTACGAAGGGGCGTAGCTGAACAGCTGTCGCGGTGGAGGGATACTTCTCTGAAATACATGTGATGTTCACTTGTTTTCGCGAACTATCACTTTGGCTCATCCTTAGGAAAATCGTTCTATATCAATTGGGGAGTCTGCATTTGCTCTATTATTTCTTTCTCCAGTTACAAGTTTATTTTAAATGTTTCCAGCTCCAAATTAAGTTTGCTTCGGTAGTGAGAAAAAATTATGTTTCGCCATCTACGAAATTTCTCTCGAAAAATGTACGTGGAAAAATTGCCCTTTGCTAATACAGTGAGACGAAAGTATTTCGAATTCTATAAACTCTTGCTTAAAAATCTCAAAATCTGAAACCCACCGCTCTTGATCTCTGGGGAATTTAAAAAAAGACAATGGTTTCCCGACACGACAACCGTAAGAATTGCTACACCACAGTGCAGCGCAGTACGGACCACGTTTAGGGGCTATGATAAAACAAGAACACCGTCAGAACTCGATGTAAACACGAGGGAAGCAATGAACACTCCCTGACTGTCCTTTAGTGTTCTGTGGTCTGTTGATTCAACAGACGGTAGCCACAAGCCGACGGATCCGGATGACTTAAGGACGGGGAAATGGTAAGAATTGTTTTTATTTTTTTAACTACAGCTCGGCAATCGAAATTAGTGCTACGGAATGGCACAGACTTTCTCGTACGAGTTAGTTTTCTAATTTCTTTGATGTGGGCGAGCTTTACAATCTTGCCCTATCCTCCTGACAGCTGCCAACTACTCCCGCTTAAAGTTAATTTTTTCCCCAAAATTTTCTCAATTTGTGTGCTTCCTAAATGGTAGAACCGAAATCGTACTTTAAGAATATTAAAGAATAGTAAAATCTCATCGTACGCGGAAATTTTTGTTGAAAACTTAAAAACCGTTTTTAAGAAAATGGTGTTCAAGCTTTACTGTAAATGCAAATTTATACTTTTTAATAAAGCTTTTGAAAAACTGCAATTTTATTATTGCTTAAAAATGCAAAAAAATGCTTAAAAATAAATTATTTTTTTTAAAACAAAAGAATTAGCAAAATGACATGAAGTTTTACTATCCGTACGAAAAGTTTGAAGAAAAAATTAGGAGCCGTTTTTGAGAAAATGGCATTTGAGGTGTCTAAAAATTCTGAATTTTGAACTCGTGTTCACAGAAAAGTTTTGAGTTTCCGAGAAAATTTATATGACATAATTTAAAGCACATTTACTCGTAAATGAAATAATGTGAACAAATAGCCACTAATGCAAATATCGACGTGAGAGTCACGACAAAAAAATTGTAATTTTTGAAAGAAAAAAAGAATAGACCAATATGACATTTAATTCATTTCATAGAGAGTACATGTAGCACTATCCCTAACAAAAGTTCAAAGAACATATTTTGGAGCCTTTTTAAGAAAATCTTGTCTGTTTTTTTCTTAAATTTCACATTTTCCACGCAATTTTGCCCGAAAACGACTTGTATTTTCAAAAAAATGTACATGGCCTCAATGAAAAATCTAATTAAGGAAAACAAACTTCATTTGAAGGAAAACCTCTATTTTTAATGTTGTAGTTGTAGGAAGTCGCTGAAAAAATTAAAATTTTTGCAATTATAGACAATTCAATGTTAACAGTGAAAATCGGACCTATGCCATCTTTATGATATTTCACTATATTCTTACAAAATGTTTAAAGAAAAAAATTGAGCTATTTTTGAGAAATATTTGAAAATGTCCCTGGCACTTCATGAAAAATTCCCCTCAAAATTAATTAATGTTTCAAAATCGCAGAGCATCGGCTTAGGCCGGGTCGACAGGGGTTTCTTCAATGTGGGAACAATCCTATACATGCTTTAGGCGCTAGTGTTGTTCACATACACCAGACGAAAGGAAGTTTTGTCGTCAATCGAATTTTCGGTATCAAGGACCCACAAAACATGGATTCTGGCTGCACCATGTGTTAAAGGATTTATTTTCTAAATTTAGCAACGGGATTTATGTATATTTCAGGGTTATCAGGGCTCAGCAATAAGAGTTTTCTGCCGAAAATTCGTCGTTCTTTCTCGCAGCATTACAGAACTTTCTCTTTGCCGCGATGTAAGCGATAGCGAGGAAGTAAAAATCACAATGATTTGTGTTTTGAGAGGTACTTTTGAGACCTTTTCAAGCCTGTTTCACTTTTCTCGAACAGTGAAAATTATTGTTATTGTTTTTTTTTCAAAACGTTTTCTGCTTTTGAATTTGGTGCTGAGAAAATATGAAATTAGTAGTGCTACAGAATGGCACAGACTTTCTCGTAGTGAAGTTTTCTAATTTCATTGGTGTGGTCGTGGACTGACTTTACAGTCTTGCCCCATCCACTTGCCAGCTGCCATCGATCGCCGCGCAGAGAGTTTTTTTTTTTTTTTTTTAATTTCTCAGTTTTTCGGTTTCCTAATAGTAGAACCGAAATATAACTTTAACAATGTTAAAGAAGAGTAAAAACTCGTCATAAATGGCAATTTCCATTGAAAAATTTGGAGGCGTTTAAAAAAATGCGTTTAAACGTTTCTGTAAATGCGAAATTCGAAACTTTTTCACAGAACTTTTGACTTTCCCAAAAACCTTATTTAAAGTCATTTGAAGAACTTTAAGTCACAAATGCAATAGTGTTTACAAATCACTCGAAACGTGCGTATTAACGGCATGAGAGATACTTAAAAAATTGTGTAAGTTTTGAAAAAACAAAAGAATACACAAAAATGAACTTTATGTAAATTGAAACAGTGCAATTAGCATTACCCCAAAAACTGTTTGTAGAACAAATTTGAAGTTGTTTTTTTAGAAAGTGCGGAATTTTGAGCTTATTTTAACAGAAAAGTTGAGTTTCCGAGAAACAATATATGTGATATTATTTACATCGCATGTACTCATCAATACAATAATGTGAATAAATTGCAGCTAATGTAAATGAGACAAGTCAAAAAATTGGTTTTATATTTTTTAAAAAAGAAAGGAATAGGGCAATATGGCGTTTATTTCATCTTATAGAGTGCATTTATCACACTCCCTACCAAAAATGTAAAGAAAAAATTTGGAGCTGTTTTTGAGAAAATCTTGTTTTTGTAATTTTTAAAAAAATTGCAAATATTGCACGCCATACTGCGAAAAAACTACTAAATTTTTCAAAAATGTACATGATCTAAATGAAGGAACAAATTATGGACAACACATTTCAATTAAAGGAAAAATCTCTACCTCGAGTTCTGTAGTTGTAGGAAGACGCCGAAAAAATTCAAATTTTTGCAATTTTCGGAAATTCAGAGCTGAAGTGAAACTCATACACCATGAAAATACAATATATTCTACCTTTATAAGAGTATTTTTCTCAATTTTTACAAGAAATATTAAGAAAACTTTTGAAGCCGTTTTTGAGAAAATTTAGAAAATGTTCAGGGGGCTTAATGCAAAGTACCCCCAAATTGGGAAGAAAGATCTTCAAAATCGCAGCGCCTCAAGCCGAGCCAGATAGATCGAGGAATACCCATTTGGGCAAAAATCCTACTATGGTTTAGGCGCTAGTGGTTTTCACAAATGGAGAGGCGGACTGATGGACGGTCGGACGTTTTAAGACATCTTTTTTGGTATCAGGGGAATCCAAAACGTGTATTTCCGTTGAAATCTCGAAATCGATTTTCCGCAGCATTACTTCTATTTGTCTTTACTAGTATATTACTCCGCATTTTCGTACGCATAGAGAAAGTAAAAATGTTTTTCTGATAGTATAAATTAATAATATAAACTTTTCCAAATTGAGGAAACCACTGTGCATCTGGCTCTAGTTGAAGCTTTGAAATTTTGAAATACAAAACTAAAATTTCAGATAGAACTTTCTCCTTCAAATGAAATTTGTTGTCCATAAATAGTTCTTTCATTGAGACCATGCACAATTTTTTAGTAGTTTTATAGAATAGCGCGTGCAATATTTGCAATATTGAAAAAGTACAAAAACAAGATTTTCTCAAAAACGGTTCCAAATTCCAACGAACGGGATACTTCTCTCTTGACTTACAGAGACGCGTGACGGCTCTTATAGAAGGATTTTCCCATGGTGGAAATAACACCATGGATTTTCACCATATATTTTCACCATGGACTTACAGAGACGCGCGACGGCTCTTATAGAAGGATTTTCCCATGGTGGAAATAACACCATGGATTTCCACCATGGATTTTCCTAACGATGAGCCAAAGTAACAGTTCGTGAAAACAAGTGAACATCACATGTATTTCAGAGAGTATTTCAAAGAAATTCACGTTGATGATACGTACTACATTAAAGGTGCGTTTCACATTATTATATTTATAAGTGCATGTGCTTTAAATAATGTCTTATAAAGTTTCTCGAAAACTCAATAGCTTTCTGTGAAAATAAGCTCACGTTTCCGCATTTTCAGAAACGCTGAAACGCCATTTTCTCAAAAATTGCTCCAAATTTTTTCTTTTAACTTTTCCAATGGTTCTTCCAACTTTTCTAATTTCACTGTTCTATATGACGTAAAGTTTAATGAAGTTTATAGAAAAGTCCATAGATATCTGTTAAAAAGAGCTTCGTATTTCGCATTTGCAGTAACGCTTAAGGCCATTTTCTTAAAAACAACACATTTTTCAATGATAATTGCTATTAAGGACAAGGTTTAGCCTTCTTTAATATTCTTAAAGTAATATTTCGGTTCTTCTATTAGGAAACCGAAAAGTTGAGAAAATTAAAAAAAGGTAGATGGCAGCAGGCAAGAAGAAGAGGCAAGACTGTATTATAGCAGTCCACACCAAGGAAATTAGAAAAATGTACTACGAGAAAGTCTGTGCCATTCTGTAACACCACTAGTTTTTCTATGGTTATGGCTAAACCCACTAAATGCCAAGACATCAATGTTACTTTTCTGCGTTCTTTTTTTTCTTCATGCAAATAACAGATTTTTTTGTTGTATCACACGTCGTTTTATTTACATTAGGTACATTTCTTATCCATTATCGCATTTATGAGTAAATTTACTTTCGATTACGTCTGATGAAATTTATCGAAAATTCAAAAGCTTTAGGTGAAAATGATTTTTAAAAATGCTCATTTTTGGAAACGCTCAAACATTTTCTCGAAAAGAGCCTCAATTTTTTCACATTTGCATTCAGGGCCAGGTGTCGTTGATTTTTACACGTTTTGTTGTAATATGGAAGGAAATGTAATGTATCTAAATGTATACGTTTTAATGCACAACAGTGCGAAATCTTACACATACAGGTTTCACACAATGGTTATTCTGAATTGACAGTTACTACAAACAATTAACACACATATTGTTGCAAAACAATATGCGTTGCATGGCATACATGAAAATTAAAACAGTTGTTTATATATTACCCTCACCATGTGTACAAAACGCAACTCTTTCTACCCATACACAGTTTTATTTCCGAAGAAGAAAATACGCCATCCCACCCGTAGCGAGGAGTTGTAAACACATTGCAATAAAACAAGTCAACAGTCCTGGCGTAATATGAGGTATTTTTTCTCGTCCTGTCCTTTTCAACGCGGTGTCACAGTGACGCTTCCACAATACGACAAACCGGCCATTTAAGGAGCTGCAGCGACCGCTTGTTGCTGAGGCGGTGCATATTTGACGCGCGCGCAGCCGGCGGAGAGCACGACAGCAGAAGCGGGCGGCACACAAGACGCAAGCGTAGTGGCGCGGTGTAGCGGCTCGGTGTAGTGGCAGTGACTCCGTTTTCGAGTGGACGCAGTCATCTCAAATGACCAAACAATCAATGGTGAATTGATTCATTTATGTGAAAAGATTCCAGACAAAACATATTTGCAGTTGTTCTCAGAACTACACTAAAAATTTTAGTGCTAATCGTTGATCACTCTAGTGAAGACAAACTACTTCGATGCAGTCATTTTTTACTGTAAGTATGCATGTTAAAGTGACATTTATTCCTTTTTCTCATATTACTTACGTACTATAGAAAAATTGGTTTTGTAACGTTGCAGCGAAATACGGCGATTTTACGGCAGAGAAACTCGTTTTGTAGCTATTAACACAACGCTGTGAAACATGTTGTGTAGTCATAAACCATGTTTTATGGGTAATTGATAACGAAAAATTGGTTAACGGTAAAATATTTGTCCGTCTGTGGTAAAATTAACGGCTAAACCGTTTAGAGATTCCTCAAAATTTGATATTACCCGAAAGATCATGTCGAAAGTCCTGGGAATTTCAAATGGTTATTTTTGATTTTTGGGGATCCTTTTCATTGAACTTTAATATTTTCAAAATTTTCTCAAAAATGTCCCCAAATTATTTAATTAATTCTTTCCTTAATAGAACAAAGCAAGCCTGAAAGATGGCGAAGGTTTCAATTTCGTTGAATTCAAAATTTTTGAAAATTACAAAAACCCATTTTTCTCGGCATCTTCCTACAACAACTATAATTAAGATAGATTTTTTCCTTAATGAAATGCATTCTTCGAAGACAGATAGTTAAATAAGGTAAAGTCTTTCACTTTCTCGTATACGTACGTATATACCGAGTAATATACGTAGAGTAAAAAAAGTTATGTAATGCTGCGCGAAAAAACACCGGAATTTCGGCAGAAAAAAATTCATTGCCGGGTCCTGAAATTGAAAAAGTGGATAAATACAGTTGCTAAATTAAGAAAATATCCTCTAAAACGTGGTGTAGCCAGAAGCCCTGCTTTGTGGGTCCTTGATACCGAAAAGTCAATTGACGTCAAAACGTCCGTCCGTCAGGTGTATGTGAACAAACCTAGCGCCTAAACCATGCGCAGGATTTTTACCGAATTATGTATTAAATGTAATTTCTTGACTTCTCTCCCACGTCATTAGTATTTACATTAGCGGTGAATTGTTCACATTGTTGTATTTATAAGTACATGTGTTTTAAATAATGTCAAATTAAGTTTCTCGAAAACTCAACAGTTTTTTTGTGAAAATGAGCTCAAAATTCCGCGTTTTCAGAAACGCTCAAACGCCATTTTCTCAAAAATGGCTGCATATGTTTTCTTCAAACTCTTCCAACGGATAGTGCTAATTGCAGTGTTCATTATGGCATAAAGGTCCTAAAGATGTATCCTTTTGTTTTTTCATATATTACACAAAAATATTTTTTAAATACCTCTCACGCCTTTAATTTTGGAGCACTTTTCCATCGATTTGTATACCTTATAGCATTTGTGGGTGATAGTGCTTCTAATGACTTTAAGTGAAGTTTTTCGAAAACTTAAAGATTCCTGCGAAAAAGAACTTCAAATGTCGCATTTAGAGTAACGCTTAAACGCTTTTCCTCAAAAATTGACCCAAACTTTTCAATGAAAATTGCCATTTATGGCGAGATTTTACTCTTCTTTAATATTCTTGAAGTAATATTTCGGTTCTACTATTAGGAAACTGAAACATTGAGAAAATGTCAAAGAAATGGGCTTGGGCTTTGGGCAGCTGGCAAGAGGATGGGGCAAGACCATAAAGCCAGTCCACACCAAGGAAATTAGAAAACTTTACTACGAGACAGTCTGTGCCATTCTGTAGCACCTCTAGTTTCTTGTATACGTACGTATATACCATGTAAAGTTATGTAATGCTGCGGAAAATCGATTTCGAGATTTCAACGGAAATACATGTTTTGGGGTCCCCTGATATTGAAAAAGTGTTTTTTTCAAAACGTCCGTCCGCCCGTCCGTCCGTATGTGTGTCTGTCCGTCTATTTGTCTTCTGCCCGTCTGGTGTATGTGAACAACACTAGCAACTAAACTATTCGTAAGAATTTCGCCAAACTGAGTAAAGCCCTGTTGACTGGCCTGAGTCGAGGCTCTGCGAGTTTGAAAAAATTTCATTAATTTTTGGGTGTACTTTACAAGAAACCCCTTAGAATTTTCAAAATTTTCTCAAAAATGGCTCCAAAGTTTTTCTTTAAATCCCTTGTAAGAATAGAGTGAAATACTCATATAAAGGTGGCATAGGTCTGTTTCCCCACTGTTAACTCTGGATTTTGGAGAATTGCAAAAGTATGATTTTGTTCGGTAACTTCCTACAACTACAATATTGAAATAAAGAGATTTCTTCATCAAATTAAATTTGTTCTCCACAATTAGTAGTTTCATTGAGATCAAGCACACTCTTTAGAAACATTTAGTTGTTTTCGCAAAATATTGCGTGTAATAACAAAAAACAAAATTTTCTCAAAAACGGCTCCAAATTGTTTCTTTAAATTTTTAGGGATAGTGCTAAATACACATATATGATAATATAAATGATATATTGCTCTTTTCTTTTGTTTTTCAAACATCACAAAAATTAAATTTTTTGTCTCGCGTCGTTAATATTTACATTAGTGACAATTTGTTTACATTACCGCATTTATGAGAAGTGCTTTAAATGATGTCAGATAAAGTTTCTGGAAAAGTCAAAAGTTTTCTCTGAAAATAAGTTAAAAATTCCACATTGTCAGAAAGGCTCAAACGTCATTTTCTCAAAAACGACTCGAAATTGTTGCTGCAAAATTTTCGTACGCCTAGCGCTAATTGCACTGTTTATGATGACCTTAAATTAATTTTGATGCATTCTTTTTTTAAAAAAAAACACTAATGTAATATTTTAAAAATATCTTTTCTGTGAAAAAGATCTTCAAATTTCGCATTTTTGGTAACGCGAAAAACGCAATTTTCTTATAAATGCCTCCCAATCTTTCGAAAAAAAAGTTGCCCTTTATGACGAGGTTTTACTCTTCTTTAATATTCTTAAAGTAATATTTCTGTTCTACTATCAGGAAACCGAAAAATTGAGAAATTTAAGTAAAAATGTACATTTGGTGACCATCGATGGCAGCTGACAAGAGTATGCGTCAAGTCCGAAAAGCTAGCCCAGACCACAAAAATAGAAAACTAAACGAAAAAGTCTGTGACATTCGGTGGCACTACTAGTTTAAAAATGCGTTGCATTGATTGAATTTTCTTTTTAAGGCGTCGAAACTGTTGTTACTCGACCTGAATCTTTTAGTCTTGTTGATATGCTCTCAGTGTACATAATATCGAATTCCAACAGGGTCAAAACTTTTCGCAAGGTGATATCGCTTATAGGCGTCCAAATAATATTATTATATTACATAACCATTGTACATAATTCGAGAAAGTATATGATGGTGTAGCTCCACTAGTAATAATATTTTCCTTTTCTGAAACAATAATCCAGTCTAAATTCAATAAATATAATCGCCGCACCTAGACCACATAGATTTTTCAAGAATGGATATTCTCCGTTGTGACGTGACATTTTCAAAGAAATCTTTAATTTAAAGGTGTACTTTTCATTAAATGATTTCACTTTCAAGGTTTCACTGAAACTTTAAAAGAACTGTTCCAATTTTACTTTAAATTGTTGCTCAACAGCAACTGGTGTACAGCAAGGAATTTAAAATTTTGAATTTTCAAAAATTCAACATTTTTTCAAGTCTCTCCCACACCCCAATTATTGACAGAGATTTTTTAAATGCAACTGATTCTTTAACATTCGGAAAGTAAATGATGTTAGAGGTTTTTCAAAATACAAGTTATGTAGGTTTTTTTGTAAATTTGAACCAAAATATTTCAATTTTCCAAAGGTTTATTTATTTATTTTAATAAATCTCTGACATCATTTACTTTCCTGAAGATTTTCAAAAAAATCGCCCAAATTTTTCTTCAACCAAAATATTTCAATTTTCCAAAGGTTTATTTATTTATTTTAATAAATCTCTGACATCATTTACTTTCCTGAAGATTTTCAAAAAAATCGCCCAAATTTTTCTTTAACATTTTTGCAAGGGTAGAGAACAACGCAATAAATGAGGTATCGTTACTCGACGCTTTGTAAGACACGGATTTGTTGAGAATTCCAAGCCCATGAGTGATTTTCTTTATTACTACTTCGTGAATAAATATTACTTTAATGAATTCAAATACATCTATTAATATTTTTTATTTAAGATAAATTTACAATCTATTTTTTTACAAAATAATAAGTAAATGTGATGTCTATTGTAGAATTATTATGACAATGATTAAAGTGAAGGTATTCCATCGGTACTCTTCATCTTCTTCTTCGTACTATAACAAAAAGCAATAATTATTATTATTTTAGGTTGACAGCAATTGGAATTGATAATTTGGTGGTGATAATGTTTCAGTTACTTGTTGAGAATCTGTATGGGAGTTGTATGGGTGAGGTTCTGATTAGACGATGGTATCTGCACTATTGTCAAGGAGGTTGAGGCTAAGTGATTTGGATGGTTTTAAGACGCTAGATAATTTGAGATGATTGATTCTATTCTTTCTAAGACAGTGGGCATTTTTAAGTCTTTGTGTAATGCTGCGTTTGTGATGAACCAAAGCGCTGCTGCGATCATTCTTAAGGTCTTGGACTGAAATCTCTGAATGATGGAGAGATTATTCTTGCTTGCTGTGCCCCAGATTTGGATGCCGTAGGTCCATATTGGAATTATTATGGATTTAAAAGCATAGTTTATTTTCCAGTGATAGTTTTGAGTGGTATCCTAGTATCCAGTATAGTTTTCTTACTTGAAGTTGTAGGTGCTTTTTCTTGGCTAAAATGTGATGCTTCCATGTTAAACGTTTGTCTAGGTGTATCCCTAAGAATTTTACACTTTCCATTTGTAATATTGGATTATTGTTGATGTGGATTATTGTAGAACATTTGTTTCTTCTCAGGGTAAAAGTTATGGACTGATTTGTTTTCATTGATTTTTATTTTCCATTTCTTGGCCCATTTTTCAATCATTGTAAGATATTCTTGTAATTATCTTGATGCGACATTTGGGTTGTCATCCGAAGCTAGTATGGCCTATCATCTGCAAAAGTGGCTATGGTTGTTTTATCTGTTTCTGGTATATCTGTCGTATAGAGTTGGTACAGAATAGGGCCAAGAACACTACCTGGTAGTACTCTGGCCTTCATTGGATGGAATTCAGATAACTCATTTTGATATTTGATTTGGAAAGTGCGGTGGGATAGATAAGAACTGATGATATAGGAAATGTTTGAGTTTAAATAGGAGTCCATCGTGCCAAACTTTGTCAAACGCTTGGGCGATGTCTAGAAAGGCGGCTGAACAATATTTATTTTCTTGGAAATAATTCTCAATGTAGCTGGTGATTCTATTAACTTGTTTGATGGTAGAATGCTGTTGTCATTAAATTTAAAAAAGAGGCGAAAAAGGTACTGTAATTTTAACATGCCTTTATCATGTTATGTCTTAATATCATTCAATTTAAAAATGATTTAAAGTAAGACATGGGAGCTATATTAAGAAAAGAAATTCAGACTGTTTCGTTTATATTACAAAATACCTTTTTAATGATAAACATATTCAAAATAAAATGCTGAATTATAAGTAACTAAAAAGGACATTAAATTATTAAATGAACTGTTATTAAAATCACAAGTACTATCAGCATATCATTCGAAACGTTTGATATCTCTTCTCTAGATGTTTCTGATTAACGTTCATCATTTCTTCAGCAAAACTACTGGCACTGTTTTAAAGCGCTTTTCATGTTTGTTTTTCAGTACTTTAGAGCATTGAATTGTTTATTTTCTTATCTATTTCGGCCCGTGAAAGCTTTGTCACGTATAGTGTTCATTTTCATAGAAAAATGCAGTATTCACATTAACAGAGTATACATGTAGCAAATGAGAGAGAAACAGGTGCACTTAACATGAAAACACTGGGCAAGGCTTCAATAAATTTTCTCAACAAGAAATTGAACCTTTGTATCAACAAAAAATTACCAAATTTTTCGTAAGTAACATGAAATGTCAGTTATCATTATTTCCGTCCAAACGCCTCAATTGCAATTATGTAAATGTAAATATTTAAGTGGTTGGGCGGAAGAGCAGGCCTTAGGCCTAAACCTAGCCACAAAAAATTGTTATTATTTTATATTATTATTATTATTATTTTTTTTATTATCATTATCATCATCATCATTGTTTTTCTCGGTATTCAACGGATTTTTATTTGACTGTGTCAGGTTAATAATCAAGAAGGTCAATTCATGTTTCGTTGCAATTTAGGAATTTTCGAACAATCCTGCATGTGTTCAAGATAATCCATTTTCGCATCATTTTGTATGTATATTTTGTCATTTGAATAAGTTCCAGATTTTTATGGATGTTATTTGGTATAAACCTGAGTGTCAGAATGTCATCATGAGTTTCAGAATCCCTTCCCAACAATTTAACTATTAATAGTTGAAAGATGAAAAATAATAGTAATAATAATAAATTAAAAAAGCGAGAGATTAACATTTCCAAAACTAGATATTTTCGTTGCCAAATTATAGAAAACTTATTTTTAACGGTAAAGGAACGAACAGATTTGATTTTTCTGTATTGTTAACAAAATTGAAACTCACCCTAAACTCTACTGTCATTACAAGCAAAAGGAAAGTTCAACAAAACGTGCGCATTGTGAAGCTACATTTACGTCCAGAAGCAAATCAAGGGGCCATCTCAGCATTTGCTCAATGGATTAGGGAAACTGGGCAAAAACCCGATCGAGATGGGGGCTGAATTATATTATTTGTTACAGGCATATTGAGTATTTTTTATTCATTAATTCATTATACTATATATTGGTTTTGTTAAAGTGAACATTATTTTTCTTTTTGACGATCAGTATAGTCTCTAACTGTATTAGATCACCATATTCTTCATAACAAGTTCACAATTAAACATCTCTATATATTTCTCAGAGTTCATTCGTATGTTCAGCAATCTTTTGCCTTTAGCACAGATTGCTGCCAAGATCATAATAGGGTGCGGATTTAATGAAACGTCATTTTTTTCTTTTCACTTTAGAACAATGCCATTTTATTTAGAAATTCATTTTATGGTATAACGAAAGGAAATGATCCATTTTTATAGATCGTTTTCTTACATTTTCATTTTTTCATGTCATTTTTTACCTTTCCCGTCATTTTTATTGCATTTTTTGCTGATTTAATCAATTTTAATGTCATTTTTCAGGTACTTGCTACAAATAACATTTACGAGATGCAACAAATGTTTTTCACAGAATTACTCAGTAGCCTAGTCCATTTTTTCGTTCAGATATTGTTTTGACAGCCGTAGTTGTACGTAATTATTGTGATGTTTATCAGCGCCATTGCCGGTTCGGCCGATTTCGGGGTAACTGAAGACACAGATTTCCTGGTAAAAACAGTCCAAACCAAACGTTTGCTAGCTGAGCTCACTCAAACGAATGGAAGAAGCCTCGATTACATCAGTAAAGTATCCAACAGCTTGAGTTGTTCATCAGAACTGGTTTTGATAAGATATTTTTACGTAATTTTTCTTTGGTTTTAGGGCATTTTTAAAGCACTTTAAGAGCATTTTATTGATCATTTTTGGCGATATTTTTGGTCATCAAAATCCGTCCCCTAATCATGACACTGTCGCCCCGGAAATTTCTAGCCATCCGGACTTAATTTTCTGTATGGAGATCATGCCAGTTACACTGAAAACCATCAGGACTGTCTAAATTAAATTTCTTTCTATCGCTGGAAATTCCGAGTACTTAATTCCTCTTCGAAGTTTAACGCGCATACGCTCTTCAAAAAATTTCAATCTAGTCATCTTGTGGACATTAGTTAGATTCGGTTTTGTCAGTCCTTTACTTCTTTTTAATTTATGGTCTTCTGCCAGTATCTGTCTAACCCACATAGTAGTGATAGGTGGTTGCAAATCACTTTTTGAAAAGAATCCACGTTATTGATTTCTACTTCTATTCTGGGGAAATACATCTTATAGCTCCCAGACTTTTAGATTACAAAAACGAATTGTACGAATAATAACCAAATCCCACCCACGTGATTCATGTAAGCCTCTCTTCATTAATCTAGGAATTCTACCATTACCGTGTCTTCTTATTTACGAATCAGTGGTTTTTGTAAAAAACGACTTGCTTAAGGGCGGGAATATATTTTCAGAAAATGCCGAAGTCTATTTCTATAACACTCGACGTAGAAATCATATTCATCAGGTGACAGTATCAACAGCTCATTACAAAAAATTCACATACAATACATGTACATTATTTTACAACACTTTGCCAGATGACATTAAACGATTAAATTCAATAGAAAAGTTTAAATCCCAAGTGAAATCGTTTCTGCTGCATAACTGTTTCTATACAATTAGAGACTATACTGAGCATCACAAGAAAAGTAACATTAATTTTAACAATGATACATAATGCATTATTTACCAATTGAACTGTATAAATGAGTATAAACAACCTGTAACAACAATTGTACTACAGCTTCCGGGTCAATGACCCCCATCTCGATCAGGTTTTTCGTCCAGTTTCCCTGATCCATTGAGCAAATGCTGAGATGGCCCATGTTTTTTCTCCCTTTCAAACTTGTTTTGCTTCTGGACATAAATGTAACTTCATTTTCTGTGCACGTCTTCTAGAATTCAGTGGGAAATACAATTATTCAAATTATCGTTTCCATGTCGTCGCGGCAGGAAGTAATAAGAGCCAAAATTTATTGCTTATCTATCCTTGAAAATAGAGTTTATTACATGGGAGTTTTTTTGTTTTTTTCTCCCTTTCAAAATTCAAAATTTATTGCTTATTTATCCTTGAAAATAGATTTTATTACATGGGAGTTTTTTGTTTTTTTCTCCTTTCAAAATTCAAAATTTATTCTTATTTATTTTTGAAAATAGATTTTACTACATGGGAGTTTTTTTTCTCCCTTTCAAAATTCAAAATTTAAGTAGTATCAGACTTAGTGTAGGGATCACAGAATTTTGAAAATGTGCACACAATTCACTTTTCCCCATAGCACGTCATACGCAGTTTTAACTGTTTTTTTGACGTAAAATAAATAAATAAATAAATACTTTTCGAAAAATTAATCGTTTGGTGCCCTTTGAGAGCTTTCTTGCTCGACCATATTCACCATTTCCACCATACTGTGCACCCAGCTTGACAAAATTATCAGTAACAAAGCTCGATCGCCCTAATTTCTTGCCGATTTCAAGGTTGGAAAGTCCCAAATCTTTATGCGCACGAATTCTTCCGTTCTCTTCGTGTGACAAACTTTTCATAGAGGAATTAAAAGAACAACCGAATTGTTCACAATATACAAGTCTCTTCTACGTACAAAAGTAAACTAGTAGTGCTAAAAGAGGACGTACTTTCACCTCTTTATGTAATACTTTTTTAATCATAATTTCTTTCCGAATTCACACTTCTCAGTCATATTGTTTTGTAAAATTCATTACGAATCGTACAACATTTGGTGAGAACGCTAAATATTTTCAGGCAAATATCAACATAAATTTGACAATTATAACTGTTTCTCACACAGATAAATCATATCCCAACAATGAAACATAATTCACAGAAATTCAGCTGCCGAGTCGAGACGCGGAATGCCATTGTATTCAATTCTTATAGTTTCTGAAAACTGGCAAGTTTTCTTTCATATATTTCAAATAGGTTTTAAAAAATTTCTAAAATTTCTAATTTGTAAACTATAACAAACGCTCGAATGTAAGAAACGAACAAAGATATATGAAATATATAACTTACGAGCATCAACTGCGTGGAAGCACTCATATTACTAGAGGGAGAATTTTGATGACCAAAAATATCGCCAAAAATTATCAATAAAATGCTCTTAAAATGTTTTAAAAATACCCTAAAAGCAAAGAAAAATGACGTAAAAAATGTGATCAAAACCAGTTCAGATGAACAACTTAATCTGTTAGAAATGTTACTGATGTAATCGAGGCCGCTTCTATTCGTTCAAGTGGACTCAGCTTTCAAACTTTTGGTGTGGACTATTCTTTACCAGAAAATCTCGGTCTTTAGTTATTCCAAAATTGGCTGAATAGCCAATGATGCTGACAGGCGTCACAGAAACCGTAGATTGTGTACTCACAATGGCTGACATTACAACTTCTGAGCGAAGAAATCGAATAGGCTACAAGACATAAATACTGAGGAATTTTGTGGAGAACATTTGTTGCATCTCGTAAATATTATTTGAAGCAAGTACCATTAAAATCGATGAAATCAGCGAAAAATGCAGTAAAAATGACGGGAAAAGTAAAATAAAATTAGCCGAAATCGATAAAAATGCAAAAAATTACGTAAGAAATGGGTAATTTCCTTTTGTTATAACATAAAATGAATTTCTGTAGTAAACGGCATTGTTCTAAAGTGAAAAGAAAGAAGACATTTCATTAAAATCCGCCCCTATATTTTCACAAGTAAAAAAAATTTTAAAAATTTATTAAAAAAATTTTTTAAATTTTCAAAAAAATCGGGCATTTAATGAACTACACCATTTTCTTAAGTGTTCTTAACGATATCTATGGTCCATACTGAATCAAAAAATGTTTTGCTGTTTTTAACAAAATATGGTTAAAAAAATAAAAATTGCTTGTCCAAAATTTACTAAAAATACTAATATTTTCAAAAAATGACCATGGCCTTATTTGACGATGTTTTGATGAACACATTTCATTAAGAAAAAAATATTCATATCGTAATTGGTGGAAATGACCCGGAAAAAATAATTTTTTTTAAAAATTAGAATATTCAACGTACGTCATTGTCTTAAGTGTATTTTACGTCTCCGACTCAAAATTTCATCAAAATTGTTGGTACCGTTTTTTGAGAATAAAATGTTTAAACAATATTAAAAATTGCTTATATTTCACGCAAAATTACAACAAAGTACTCAAATGTTCGAAAAATTGTACCTGACCTTATTTCAAAGTCTATCTTTAAGGAATTATTTGTTTTTATTTGTTTTTAATTTGTTGCGTCGTTGTTGACGCAACGCGTCTCTTAACCCTTGTTGGGCGTTGAGCGCTCTTGTTGGAGTAATCCTCTGTTACCAAGTAATTACTATCATTACTGTTATTGAGCAATTACTGTATTTGTCGACTCTCGTCACGTTACAGTCAATGCCTTTTATCCCTTCGGCCAGGGGCTCGACGCCGTTAGACCCCGGGGTTCCTAGCCGGGTCCCAACAAGAAACCCGCGAGTCTCAAATTCGCTTAACCTTCGTGACTTCACGGAGCGTAGTAAACGAATTCAGCTAGCACCACCGGCTAGCACCGCCGCCAGGAAGAGATTTCATTAAAAGGAAACAACTATATCTTCAATATTTTAGTAGTAGGAAGAAGCCGAAAAATTTTGAACTTTTACATTTCGAAAAATCAGGTTTTCAAGAACGTGAGACTGCACATTCTCTTAAATGTCCTTTACACTACCAATAACAAAGTTTAATAAAAAATGTAGAAATGTATTTGGAAATTTTGAAAATTGCCAGGGGTTTCTGTAAGTACCCCCATTTTAAAATTTCGGTTTCAAATTCCAGAGGCCGTCACATCAGCCAGATCGATTGGGAAATGTCAATTTTGGAGAAAAATCGGCTGGACAGTTTAGCCGCTAGCGTTGTTCTCTCAGGCAGACGGACAGACGTTTTGTCGTCAATCGATTTTTCGGTGTCAAGGACCCACAAAACCTGGATTCTCTCTACACCACGTACTAGAGGATTTTTTCCTAAATTTAGCATTTCTGGATTTATCCACTTTCTCGATACCAGGGGTTGGCAATACGAGTTTTTCTGCCTAAATTCGTCGCTATTTTTTGCCACAGCATTACATTAACTTTCTTAATCTCTCTCCTACGTAAGCGGTAGCGAGAATGTAAGAAAGCTACAAAGACACTCTCAGCGGAGTGCCTTTCTGCTGATTTCCACCCCGAGAGTGTTTTGTTAGTCTTGTGCAATTTTGCCAACTAACCAAAAGCAATAATGATGAATCGTGAATAATGATGTGTCAAAATTCTAGACGCATTAATTAACAACTATTATAATAATTTCTCAAATCGTCAAATAATTTATGATTTTCTTTCAAAACAAATTTCCTTGCCCTTCTACTAGTTTCTCCACTGTTTTGGCAAATGGCTGTCAACACTAGTGGCTAAACTTTTCACAGAAATGTCACCAAAGCTGATATTCCGCGATGATTAGGCGGTGTCGTGGACACTAGAATTTAAAGATCTTTTGATTTGGGGGGGGGGCAAGGTATAAATGAAGCCCCGAGCTATTTTCAAAACGTCTTCATAAATTGATTCAAATTTCTTCCTTAAGCGGTTTGCAAATTGAGAAAGTACGCTAATAAAAATTGAACGGTACTTATTTCATTGGCACGTCTGAACTTTCGAAAATAGCAAAAGTTAAAACTGTATTGACCCCTCCAACAACTACATTTTGTAGACAGAGATTTCTTCCTTTTTATGAGAAATTATATATTTCTCGATAATGTCATGTGCAATTTTTTGATAATTTGAGAATTTTTTTGTAATTTTGAGAGAATTGGGACAATTTAAATAAATTATTTTTTTTCAAATAATGGTTCCAAATTTTGTCTTTTTTTGCTTCAATAGAAAAAATATTTCTTAATAATATAACAAACATGGAATTTGGGACCGTTTTTCTTTTGTCACGATTTTACTCAAGATATTGTGAATGTAACGTACTCCCCAAAAATTAAAACCTATATTCATGTTCAAGGGGCACAGAATCAGCTAAATCTATTGGGGAATGTAAATTGTGGTCAAAATCCTTAGTAAGGTTTGTATTGTTCCCAGATGTACACACCAGAAGGATGGGCGGCCAGATAAGACTTATTTACTCATGCAATTTTTCTGTACTTGGGACCTCCAAAACGTGTACATCCGTCAAATAATTGACATCGATTTCTTGCAATTACAACCTTCTGTATACTACGTAAACAAGAAAGGAAAATCTGTATCTTTATTAATGTAATGTAGTTGAGCGTGGGAAAATTTGAAACATTTGTAATTTTCGATATTTTTTAGGTTAAATATTTTTACTTATAAGTATGCATTGCTCTTTTCGAGCAAATATGAAGCCTTTTTGAGAAAATTTTGAACATGTCTTTTTTAGGGGCTTCACGTAAAGTAGACCCTATAAAGTAATTGATGCGTTTCAAATTCCAAGGAGCTGCGACATGAGCTAGCTTAATTCATTTTGGTGAAATTCTGTGTGCGGTTTAGGCGCTAATTTTGTTCACAGTCAGACTATCGGAGAGGTTTCGAAACAAAACAAGAGATTAAGGATTTGGACGGATTTGATTATCAATTTGTATAATTTTATTCCGATTTTAGGAGAAATAAAAATCCAGTTTTACAGTATAGGGACCCACAAAACCTATTTTCGTCGAAAAATCGGCAATTTTCCCGTAGGATTACATTACTTTTCCTATTCTACATAGTATATGAGAAACAAATAGGATGTCATTAGTGTAAGATTGTCGCTTCGTACATCATGTAGTAAAGAATTATAATTTCCCTTAATTTCAGATTTCTTGCAACTGAGCAGTTCAACGCACTGGTCGGGGGAGTGATTCAAGTAATAAACGCGATGTGTGTGTTCCTACTGCTTCTGTCGCTATTCCTATCCCCACTACAGCAACTGGGGATTCATGGCGCAGTGGTTGCATCTCAGCAGAGGTAAGCCACAGAACTTCTTTTTCCCAAGGGACAAGCTGACTCAAAAGCACTTACTAGATTCTTTGAACCCCGTAGCAAAATATAAGAATAATACGAACTTCACATACTCGAGTGTTAACAATTTTTGTGAAGAGATAAGCAATGCACAACAAGCTTATATTTAAAAAGTGTAGTGGAATGAAACTACATATGTAGTTTTTTCTGGTATAATACGTGTACATTACCTGCCCCCTTTCACATCACTCAGTACGGCTTTAATTGATGTTTCAAGGGAGGGAAGGGATGAATATCATCTTCATAAATTTTCTTTTCAATGTAATTACCAAATCAAACATCTGTTTTGATATTTGAGAAAAAAATGTCTGTTTTTAGTTGATCTCTCTCTTAAGGAAACAGATTTGAGTTTTAAATTCGCTTGTTTTTTAAGCGTCTTGTTAACAATCGAAATCGCTCTGAGCTGCTCTTTCCCCTGACGTGTGTACTCCGATTTAAACGTGGCTGCACTTCAACGTCACGAGCTGCAAGGAGAGGGGGACATTGTTATCCAATCGGGAGCTCTAATACCAAACATTGCTTTTTTGTTTTGGTCATTAGTCCCGTTAGTGTAGTGCATGTTTTTTCTCGGGATATGGCGGTGGTCCCCCGCTGGATAGCCGACCTATCATCGGCTAGCGGGGTTTCCCCCTTACCAGGTCTCTCCCACCAGCGGGGCACCGCCCCAACCGGGACAAGTTCTAAGCTCCCGACCGGTCTCCTGGAATATGTGGTAGTGTAGTGCATGTAAGTGTAAGTGTGTGTGTGTGTAAGGGAGAGAGGATAGGACAAGGAACAGGAAAAAAGATCGCGCGCGGTCCATGGCCCGTTTGGTAGGGTACTGCTCCGGCATTTGCCTGGTGTTGATCGGAGAAACCACGGAAAACTACCGATCAGAGCAGCCGGCCGCTAGAATTCTCCTCCAGGCAGCGACCGAATTCGACCTAGCTGAAAAGCTAGTGTTGAAAATCCTGCCGTCGTCAGGACTCGAACCTAGGACCTCCCGGTCAGAGGCGCTGCATTGACATCAGTTGATGCACTGAGCTACCGCTCCCGGTTTATTATTATTATTATTATTATTATTATTATTTTATTATTATTTATTATTATTATTATTATTATTTAGGTTTAAGGGCGCTTTAACAGCTGAGGTCATTTGCGCCCTGTCAAATTATTTTAAGAGCAATACGCACTGCGACAGTGCCAAGCTAAAACATTTTTTTGAATGCAAAGTAAAATTTAAGAAAAACTGAAAATGAACATGTTCAATTATAGAAAGGGTTTGGCAGAAAAGAGCCAGATAAACACTTTAAAATCTCCAGCTAATCCTCTTCTCTCAGATACGCCTGTTGAAGTTAGTATCTCGTAAAAAGCTAAAAATCTTGCAGAGGATTGAGATGATTCCGGGCGCGTCAACTACTGAGGTCATTAGTACCGTAAGTGAAGTGCGTGTTTTTCATGGGAGGTGGCAGTGATCTTCCCCCGCTTGTTAGCGACATCCGGGGCCGTCCTGTGGACAAGCGGGGTTTTCCACAGGTAGGCAGCGGGGCACCGCCCCAGCCGTAACAAACTCTAAGCCCCCGAATTGAAATGATTGAAGGCGTTGTCATTGTCAACAATACTATTTATTTCAATAAGAGTAGCTTTCGATGGATTAGTCATCATCATCAGTTTTCTGATACAAGATAAATATAAACAAAATTAGAATTAACAGAGTTACATAATTTAAAAACATCTTAAGAAATGAAAGGAGACGAATTAAAGAAAAGAAAGAATGGAAGAAAGAAGGGGGCGGAGAGTTAGATCTTTTTGTATTATAGTAGTTTTTTTAAAATCTAAGCAAGAAAATGAGTGAAATATACATATGTGATTTTTGTGAGAGAAAATACAAAAAAGTAAGTTGAGCCGTTTCTTACCAGCTGTCTGGAAGTCACAAAAACGACTACGCGGGTTCGGGCGGGCCTAGCAGCTTAAGTACCGGCTGTGTGGTGGAGGAGGAGGGTTAATGGCTTGCGTGCGTTGTGCTGTGTTGTGTCCCCCGAAGAGTGTGGTGTGAGGGTGGTGTTAAAAAAGTAATTTTAGCGGAGGGGAGGGTTTGTAGTTTATGTTTACATTCAGTAAGTTACTATTGAGATGGATGTAAAGGTTTTCCAATGTTAATCTGCTATGATATTGATTTTCTATTTCCAGTATGTGAATGTCTGTGTGTGGATTAAATGTGTGGCCTGTCTGAAGTAAATGATTGGCAAAGTGAGATTTGCAGGTGTTGTGTTTCCAAGCGTGTATATGTTAATTTATTCTTGTATTGAAAGTTCTGCCTGTTTCACCAATATATTTTGCTTCTCCATCGTGGCACTGTAGTGCGTAGACACCGCTTTTTTCTAGAAGATCTGTGTGTGTTTTAGGGGATAAGATTTTTCTGAGAGAATTTTGTGTTTTGAATGAAACTTTGATACCGGCGTTGTGTAACTTGTGTGCGACTTTTTCTGAAAGTTTTCCAAAATATGGTAAGCAAGTGTACTCGTCTGATGTAAGTGTTACATTAGAGAGTGTAGTGTACATTTTCAGTTTCCGCTTGTGAATTTTGCGGCGTAATATGTTGTTGACAAGAGCTGTGTTGTAACCGTTTGCCATAGCAATATGTTGAATAATGTTCAGTTCTTGCAGAAAATGAGATATAGTGAGAGGCACGCTTAGTAATCTGTGTAACATGTAGTGGAAGGCGGCGTATTTGTGTTGAATAGGGTGTTGTGAAGAGTTGTGGATGACAGTGTCTGTGTACGTCGGTTTTCTGAAAATATTGAATGCATGTTTGGTTTCAGATATGCTGATATTGAGGTCTAGGAAATTGACAGATTTGTCTTCATTCTGTAGTTCTGTAGTGAATTTTATAGTAGAGTGTATGTTGTTGAGGAAGTCAGTAAAGTGGTCAATTTGTCTAGTCGTACCGGTCCAGAGAACAAGGATGTCGTCTACGTAACGGTGCCAGTATGTAATATATTTGAGAAGTGGATGATTTGAGAGGAAGATGGTCTGTTCGAAAGAGTCCATAAAAATATCTGCAAGGAGAGGAGAGAGGGGTGAGCCCATGGGGATTCCTGAAGTTTGTCTGTAAAATGTATTGTCAAAAGTGAAGTAATTTTGATCCATGCATAGGTTGAAGAGATTTTGGAGTTCATCACGAACGGGTATCGGACATGATGATTTGTCTAGTAAGTTACGTAGCAGTAATTTGCAATCTGAAGTCGGAGTTCTAGGAAAGAGATTCTTTATGTCAAATGAAACAAGTTTTGCATAGGGTGGAATGAAAATCTGTTGGATCTTTTCTACTAGATCTAGACTTTTTTTTTTACAGAATATGAAGGTTTGAACTGGATGTGTTTATGGAAGAGGTTATTTAATTTCTGGGCGAGTTTGTGTGTTAAAGTGTTTGTGTACGAAACCACGGGTCTGACGGGGGTATTCTCTTTGTGTAATTTAGGCAGGCCATAGAGTCTCGGAGGAGAAGGGTTAGACGGTATTTATTGTTTGGGATAGGGAAACAATGCTTGAGAATTGTTAAGTTCTTGTTTAAGCTGACAAAGATACTTCTTAGTAGGGTCATTGGGAAGTTGTTCGATTTTGTTGTCGTTTAATAAGTCATAGATTTTGTCATTGTATTCTTTTTTGTCCATAACCATTACAATGTTGCCTTTGTCTGCGTTAGATATGATTGAGTTTTCCTGTGTAACCTTTTTCGGCGAGTTGTTGCGCGTGTTGAAATCAACATTTACTGGGTTTTTGTGCACTATGGTAGATTCTGTGTGGTTTGTGATGGTGTGAGCTATGTTGTATTTAGTCTCGACGGAAAAACTGATGATGCCATCGAAAGCTGCTCTTATTGAAATAAATAGTATAGTTGACAATGACAACGCCTTCAATCATTTCAATTATGTAAATGTCAACTACAACTCACCACTAAACCAATACATCTAAGCCCCCGTCCGGTCTACTTCGACGCAACGCGTCTCCAAGCCCCTTTGGGAGCGTTGAGCGCTTTGCGCTTCTCGGAGAATCCTCCCATTACTGCGCTCTCCCAGTCTCCCAGTGTGTATGGTAGTACTGCAATGGCGTAGGTTCAATGGACGCGAGTGATGCGTCGCATCCCCAAGTTTTTCGTCTCTTTTAAAACTTTTGTTACAAATATTCTTTTATTCTTCAATACATCTCTCTGTTTCGTTTGTACTTTTCGTTTTACCCTATGTACTTTCCGGTAGGCGTCTACCTCCATGGATGTGACAGGCCGAGAAACATCCCTTCGACAGCTTCGATTCGTTACCGAGGTCATTGAACTCTCGCCATGTGCTGCGTGCAAGATGCGAAGTTTCGGTTGACGGTGATGCGACGCTGAGTGTCGCATCTCGGACTTCTCATTGGCGCTTCTGTATTCCCCCTCCCAAAGCTTCGCCATCGCCTCCCAGTGGTCACGTGCTAACTACTGTAGCCTCCATAGCGGGTTGGGGAGGAGGAGTTTGACCACACTACGCATGCATTATTGTTTTATTATTATCAGAGCAGGCAATGAACAATTAGCAATACTCAAAGAAGGTACAGTAGGTATGTACATCGTAATATGAATAGAGACTAATTAGTTTCTATCACCTTGTTTAATCCGTAAAACTGATCTCATCCCCATGATCACTGAGCGGGAGACGCCTCTGGAGTACTGCATGTTGTGTATGTATGTGTAAGGTGTGAGGATAGGACGAGGACGAAACGATCGCGTGCGGTCAGTGGCCCTTTTGTTAGGGTGCTGCTCCGGCATCCCCCTTGTGTTGATCGGAGAAACCACGGAAAACTACCGATCAGTGCAGCTCCGGCCGCTAGACTTCTCCTCTAGACAGCGACTGAATTCGATCTAGCTGAAAAGCTAGTGTCGAAAATCCTGCCGCAGTCGGGACTCGAACCTAGGACCTCCCGTTCAGAGGCACTGCAATGCCATCAGTTGATGCATTGAGCTACCTCTCCTGCTTTTGCGGAGAGATTCGTCATTTCCAAGAACCTCTGCTAGAGAGCTAGAAAACTGATTCCTTCAACGGCTACGTCTTACCTAGAACAGTGCAGGGGAGCATCTCCACGGTAAGATACGTCTCCCCATTATGGCAAGTAGGGGGTGGGTCACCGCGGAGAAGGTATCTGCGAGGACAAATCGCAGTCGTGACCTTGAAGTTTGCTTTGAGAGCTGAGAGCTTTTTTTTCTTCTCAAAATGTAAGTATTATATGACTTAGTGTAGGGATCACAGAATTTTGAAAATGTGCACAGAATTCATTTCTCCCCATAGCACGTCATACGCAGTTTCAACTGTTTTTTGACGTAAAATAAAATAAATGAAGTTCAGCTATATTTAAATCGGAGTATAGTGGCTACCTCACGCATACCTGCTGTGCCCCGTACATTTTGATTGCAAAGAATAAATGTTCATCATCTCACTGTAGCACCACTTTCTCTTACTCAAATATTCGTCCTTCAAAGTGTAACAACCCTGAGTCTGGACCACTTTTACTTAGGCAACCAAATACCAAGTGTTCGCAATAAAATTAGCTTTATATTGATAATTATTGTAATTACATAAGATATGAGTGATTTCATAAATGCATAGTCACTTCTTTGTATCTGGAATTTCTAGTAATAGGGCAAAGAAACAGAGAAACTTTTTTTACTTTCTCATCCTTACTTCGCAAGAAGATAGAGTATTGAAATCGTGCGCCGAAAAAAAGAGTATTTTCGAAAGAAAATACTGCCCGGCCCGGGTACCGAAAAAGTCTTTACTAATACTTTACATGAAGCCTTTGCGACATTTTAAAAATTTTCTCAAAAATGGCTCCCAATTTTTTCTTCAAATTACTTTTAAGAATAGAGTGAAATATAATTTTAAAATGCATAGGTGAGACTTTAACTGTTAACTCTGAAATTTCCAAAACTGCAAAAGTTTGAATTTTTTCGGCGACTTCCTACAATTACAATACTGAAGACAGATAGTTTTGGTCAAATAAAATTTGTTTTCAATCAGTTCTCTAATTATTGCAATGCATGTTTCTGATAATTTTAGTCGTTTTCCCGAAATTTTGAGAAAAACATTGCAATATTAAAAAATACAAGGTAAAAAACGAGATTTTCTCGAAAATGACCCAAATTTTATAAGGGTAGCGATAAATGCACTCTAACGTATGAGATAAACACCATTTCATTACATCCTTTTTTAAAATAGACCAATGTATTTTTTTTAATATATCTCTCTTACCCTCTCTCCCCCCTCCCCTCTCTCTCTTACACAAACACACATCGTTTATACTTATATTACAGGTGATTTGTACAGATTATTGCACTTGTGAGAACAATAATTTTAAATGATGTACTACGTTTCTTGAATACTCAAAAGTTTTCTGTGAAAATGAGCTCGAAATTCCGCATATTCTGAAATGCTCAAACGCTTGTTTCTCGGTAACGGCGTTTGAGCATTCAAATTTTTTCCTTAAAAATTTTTACACGATAATGCTAATGGAAAACATCAATGCCCCCTATTTTTTACAAAAATTACCGAAAAGTAATTTTAAAAATATATCACGTTCATGTATCATTACAAAGATTTCTTATACATGTGAAGACAATTGCTTTCAATAATTTCAAGTTTCTCGGAAAAAATGGAAATTCTTGGGCGGAAATGAGCTTCAAAATGCGCTTTTTCAGAAACGCTCGAATGACATTTTCTTATAAATTATTCCAAATTTTTCAAAGGAAATGTACACAAGGAACCAGATTTTACACTTCTTCTGTCTTTAGGCATATTTATATTATCCTACTAGAGATCCGAAAAATTGAGAAAAATACTTTTAGGGGTCGATAAACGCCAGCTGAGAGAACAGTAGGGCAAAACCGCAAATTTAGCCCAATCTGAAGAATTAGGAAACTAACTAGTTCGAGAAAGTCTGTGCCATTCTGTACCACCACTTATTACTTTCTCATGTACATATAAACGTAGTAATATACGTAGCATAGGGAAAGTTGTGTAATGTAGCGGAAACTCGATTTCGACATTTCAAACAAATACACGTTTTGGAGATACCGAAAAAGTTTTTTTTTAACTTCTGTCCATCCGTCTTCTGACCGTCCATCTCTGTAAACAACACTAATTCCTAAACTTTATGATTTTTTCTTCCAAAAAGAATATTTCCCGAACGATTCGACTCTAAGGTCTGCAATTTCGAAAAAATCAAATTTGTGTTTTCAAAAATTACACCAATGTAATTTTTTTAAATATCTCTCACGACGTTAATCTTTACATGACCAACTATTTGCATACATTATTACATTTGTGATTAAATGTGCTTCAAATGATTTCTAATGAAGTTTAAATTTTGGATAAAATAAGCTTCCAATGCGCATTTTCAGAAAGCTCAAACGCCATTTTCCGATAAATGTTTTCTTTAAATTTTCTGTACGGATAAATGGACTGAATAACGTGACGCAAATGCAACTTTGAGGTATTTTCAAAAGTTAAACAATAGTATTTATTTTAAATATCCCTTATGTTGTCAATATGTACATTAGGGACATTTCTTGTACATCATCGAATTTGTGAGTACAATTGCTTCAAGTAATTTGTAAGTTTCGAAAAATTGAAAGTTTTCGTGAAAACGAGCTTCAAAAAATGCCCATTTTCAGAAAAGCTTAAACCTTCTGAAAAACAGCGCCAAATTTTTCAATAATAAGGTGCATATATGACGAAATTTTGCCCTTCTGTAATATTTTTAAAGTCATATTTCCATTCAATTAGGTATCGGAAAAATTGAATAAACGTGAAAAAATGTTTTAGTCTCCAATATATGGCAGCTGAGAAGGAGGTGGGGCGGAAGTGAATAGACAGACTGAAGAATAAGGAAACTTATTAGAACGAGAAAATCTGTGCTATTAGTTCACTATTTCTAATGAAATCTATTTAAGATGCTAGAAATTATTCATTGTATCTGCACTTAAAGCAGTTTATTCTTTCAAGAGAGAATGTGTATCTTGTAGAGCCACCTCGTAGATATGCCACTAATTTTTGCGTGGTTAATTATTGGTTTTAAAATGAGTTGTCCGGCAAAAGCTTGACGGGTATATGTCTATATATAAGTCTGGATTGTCTAACTGAAGTGTCTTTTGCTTTGTAAGCATCTCCATAGGTTACGCACTACTAAGAGCAACGTTGAATGTGTCATTAAGTCAGAACAAAGAAGAATACAATAGATTGGGCAAGACGCGTTTTAAAATGCTTTCGTTGCAGAAGCTACTTACACAAAACAGGAGTGAAAGAAAGAAATTGTTGTGAATGCATTATAAAAGAACGCTTAGACAATTCACACTGCAAATTGGACTCACAACAGCATTCTTATCATTCTTCAGAAATACCGTTTCATCAAAATAATTTAAATTAATTAGTAATATTATTACATCTCACACGAAGTATATAATTCTGCAATTTAAAAAAAGGAGGAAAAAGTCTCTTAATATTAAATAAATTATCAGAGAAGTTATATATGGGGAAAAGAGCATTTTTTCAATAGAAAAACTCGTTTTGTGACTCCCTGGTATCGTAAAAGTTTTTCTCATGCTCCTGTATGTATTGAACTACTTTTGCTAATTGAATCCGTAATAGAGCGTAGTCAGAATCCACATTTTGTGGTCTCTTAATATCGAAAACGTTTTATCAAAACATCCGTTGTCTATGAAGAAAACTAAACTTCATAGGATTCTTTGCGAAATTATTTTTCCCCGATATCTGACCTGAGTTGAAACCCTCCCATTTCAAAATTTTTCCAAAAATGTCTCCAATTTTTTTCTTTACAGTTCTTGTAGAAATAAAGAGAAATAACCTTATAAAGATGACACTGTTTCGACTTACACACTTTGCAATAATTTGGAAAAAGGGAAAAATTTAAATTTTTTAATCCACAAAAATTTTACTAAAACAGTAGTTTTCCGCAATTGTTATGAAATAGGGCAATGTTAAAAAGAATAACAATTTTTTAACAAACTTTTTATAAGTACCAATGCTCTGAATATAACATCTACGCCATTTTGATGAATTCTACTGTAGTTTCAAAAATTACACAAATGTGTTTTAGATATGTTTAGATATGAGATATAAGAGAGATATGAGATATAAGAATGTTTAGATATGTTTCAAGTGACGGTGTGCCCGGTGAAAGATTTCTTACCTTCATTGCATCTGCTGGATACAGTTCAGAAGGAATGTTGAAGGGTATTATGAATGAGCTAGAAAATCTGCAAATAAACGTTGATGACAGCAGAGGCCAATCTTACAATAATGCTTCAAATACGGCCGGCGTTTACAATGGTCTGCAAAAACTTCCTTTAGCTTTATTTATTCCTTGTGCGGCACACTTCCTAAATCTATCGTCTGCTGCAGAATCTTGTTAAGTAGCGTGCACATTTTTCATGATACTCCAAGAAATATATGTATTTTTACGGGCTCTCCAAAGCGATGAGAATGCCTAACAAGCGTTATAAAAACATCTTATCTGAAAAAGAAGACAATTAAAAAAGTGTGTCCAACTCGATGGTCATCAAGAGATGACGCGTGCCAAAATTTACAAGTCATGGGAAGATGTGCACATTGCTTTGACAAAACTTTCAAATGACGCAACAGAAAAAGCAAGGACTAGATATAAATCCCGAGGAATCCTTCGAAGATTAGAACTATTGAATCTGCTTTTATGGTGTATTTCTGGAGCACCGTACTTCAAATAATCCATGAAGTTAGCAAAGCCATGCGAAGTGGAACTGTGGACGTTTTGTAGGTCAGAGATTTGTATGGCTCTCTTGAAGATTAATTCACAAAACAGAGAAATGATTTTCATTACTTTGAGTAATTGGTCATGGATATAATCAAAACTACATCTTAAGAAAAAGACAATAAAAGACAGCCAAAAAGAAAAGTTTGGGCTGCCGAAGACCGACGTGGAGAAGTAAACTTTCCTGGCTGAGATGGCCTTAAAATAAACATGTTTTTACCAATTATGGACTCTTTTGTTTATGAATTCAAGAAAAGAAAAATGCCCTATGACGAGTTCCAAGATCGATTCTACTTCTTTACTCAATTGTGTGATAAGACAGATATGGGAGAGGAATTGAGGGAAAAGGCTACCAATCTTTACCACGTCTACGCAAATGATTTGGAGACCACTTTCAAAAGCACTGTGCGGTGGGGATTGATCACTCATCTGATAAATCGCTGGAAGGAATTACGAAATTTACGAGGTATAATTTCTTGCAAGATGTTTACCCCAATTTGAATTGAATTGAATTGAATGTGCCTTATTTTACGTGGCGAGACTCAGGCCATGAGGCCTGCTCTTCCGTCCGACCACGCAAATTTCGTTACACTCCTTTCACCAACCATGGGAGAAAGAAGGTATTACTTGGGCGACCAAACAGGCGATTTGAATTTAGCACAGAGGCATCATTTGGGCTTGAGGATCTTTTGCATGCAGTTAATGTACTAACATGGGACAGCCGGCTTTACTTCCCCTCCGAAGGAAGGCGTACGAAGGATTTTTTCGCCCTTGAAAATCCACGGCTTCGATCGGGCCAAACCCGCAAACTTGGGTATAGCAGTCCGATACGCTAACCGCTACACCATCGCCGCCACAATTTGGACATTGCTGGATACGTTTGTGCATACCTGCTACAAATTGCGGGGGAGAACGTAGTTTTTCCTGCCTTAGAAGAGTTAAGAATTATTTACAAACTAGTATTTCTGAATTACGGTTAAACTCACTTTTTATTTTGTGTTGAGGCAAATAAAAAAAACACTTTCACATGAGGACATTGTTAACGAGTTTGCTATTAAAAAATCTCGTAAGAAAACTATGTAAATTTGAACATGTGCGAAAGTATCAAATATATTTCCTACTTACTGACAAATAGTATTTTGTTTAGATATTAATCTTATATTATAGTAATCTGTATATTTTTCAACAAATCTATCGAGTAATTAACTGCATTTTTGTAATTTCATGTCATTATGTAGGAGTACCACTGAATTCAAATTGAACCCAGATCAATTAGGCAAAGAACAGACATAACATAAAGATAAAATATGTTTAAAAAGTGATCATTGATCTTCAAGAACAAATTAATTAAATTTTTTCAGCGAATCTTGAAAGACGTTAGTACATCAAAGTAGATGAACAAATGTTATGTAATTTATTGTGTAAACTATTAAAATTGTAATTTTATGTAAATGAAATCTATTGTGATTTAATGTTTAAAAAAGATAAAACACGAATGAACTCTAGCGTTTGTTGTGTAAAACAAAGGTATTATGAAATTACGTACATTAGAGGGCAAATGGACTTTAGCCTACAGGCGGCATACTCTTAAATCCGACCCTGTCCCCAACATGGTCTCCTTATCTTCTAAAAGACATAACCCGTATCGAGCCAGTTTAGCACAGATTTTTGAGTCGTGTATCCTACCTACTAAATGAATCGATGCCATTTAATCATGACTATAATCCTTTTATTAGAGAAATTCAAATTGAATACCTTACAGGACAGGAGGTCTATTACAGATACGATGTTTATTTTTAAAATTATAAATAGCATTGATGAGAGATCTAATTAACGAATCCTTCTCGACCCTTGCCTCGATCTAATATTTTTCACTGAAACATTATGACAATATCCGTTAGGTAATAACGATGTAATACACAGACTCCTGGGAGTGGGAAATAAATTTTGAATGAAAATAGACTATTTTGGCGTCAAACTTTCAACATTCAAGTCCAAACTCCAAAATATAGTCTTAAATGACCAATGCATGTATTGATAATAACTTTTTAATATTTTTATTGTAGAAATTGTGCTATTTTCTTTTTTATACTAAGTATTATGAAATTATTTTCTTGTTATTGCTTCTTATTTTGATTAGTTTTATTTCTCATTTGTGTCTTAGCGTTAACTGTTAATTTCTCATCTGTCTTACTCAAGTGTGTGTTCATGGGTTTTACTGTTAACTGTGGGAATTCTGATGTCGTGTTGTTGACGTTCTTATAAGAAGAAATAAAAGAGGTCATCTTCGTCAACATATCAGCTTTATTAAGATAGCCGGCTTTCGACGGCTTTGCCGTCATCGTCAGTCTCGCTGCTGTCGGCAAGAGTCGGGCACAGTCGCCCGACTTATGCCGACAGCAGCGAGACTGACGATGACGGCAAAGCCGTCGAAAGCCGGCTATCTTAATAAAGCTGATATGTTGACGAAGATGACCTCTTTTATTTCTTCTTTTACTGTTAACTGTTAATTTCTCATTTGGTCTTACTGTTATCAAATTGTTACTTTTTTTTAATTTGTTGCGTCTCCAACGCGTCTCCAACTTACTATATTTGTCAAGTCTCGTCACGTCGCAGTCAGTGCCTTTTATCCCTTCGGCCAGGGGCTCGACGTCGTTAGATCCCGGGGTTCCTGGCCGGTCACCCAACCACGAACCCGCGAGTCTCGAATTCGCTTAACCTTCGTGACTTCACTGAGCGTAGTAAACGAATTCGGCTAGCGCCAACGGCTATTTTGGTTTTAATTCTTCAATATTACGAATGATTTGCTTGTCTTTTTGACAATTTGGTCTTTGTATTTGTATTTTAGTACTTACTATTGAACTTTAGTACTTAATATTGAAAGCTTTTATGTATCAATTTTTTTCTTGTAACAACCCATTTAAGAATAAAATAAACAAAATTTCACGTTTTCAGAAAATTTAAACGACATTTTCTCAAAAACAGCTCCACATTTTTTATTCAAACGTTTGCAACGAATAGTGCTATTTGCACTCTTAATGCATTGGTTAACCAACGCAAAACAAATATAATTTGGCATGGAATGCGTTTGGGCTGGTGTCACGTGATTAACTGTTTTGTCTGTGATGAAACAAAACACTTAACCAAATATTTATAAAAATGCTTCTCACATCACTAGTGACAGTGCCTCGGACCTCCGCTCCGCGCGAATTTGCCTTTAGAGCTACTTTGGCGGCATTTGCTACACAATTGGAAGAAAAACAGCCACGTGGTCAATTGCGATCGGAACAAAAATTTACACGTAAGTAACGAGGAAGAGAAGCATCTCTCACTACCTCGTGACGGAATTCACTTTTATCTAGGAAGGTGTAGTTCACAATAATAGAACCATTACAAGATACTCAACTGGATATAAAGTTTTCGCATTACGGTAAATACAAGTGCTAAATAAATTCCAGAACTTATCAAATAAATTCCTCCTTTACCTAACAGTCATTGCAGCAACGTTTCAAAGGCTAAATCTTCAAGCTTTTGAGATGAAAACAAGTCTGAGAAGCACCAGGTTCCAATCTTTACTACAGTTAATTTTGGGAAATTATTTTGAAGAAAGGATTTTCTAGCGGTTCTGTAAGTAATCAATTAAAAATACTTGTTTGAATTTCACTGTCAATAGTGTGGAAACAGACGCTAAAAATTGTAAATTGAAATATTTTTATAACAACAAAAAGCAAAACCTTTCTCTTTCCGGTCACTCTTTAACAGAAAATTATCTGCAATAAACAGTACTGTATTATTATTATTATTATTATTATTATTATTATTATTATTATTATTATTATTTTGTGAATACTGAATTTTCTCAAAGGCTTGGTGAAATAATGTGACCAGAAAACTAAAATTTCAAAAGTGTGAAGATATTACAAATAAATGCTTTAACGATCAATAAGTTCACAAAATAATGATAAACTTGAAAATATGCCTCTCATATTCCCCACTAGCATGAGTTTCTGCGCATTGTCTTAGGGGAGGCACCTGTGAAAATTGGATTTCTCAAAGGAATTTTTTTCAAATCTCAAAATTTTACCACATAATGAACATATTAATAGTAACAATTGCACCGATTTATTTTGCATTTTACATAAACGTTTTTTTAATGTATTTTTTCCATTTTTGCAACGTTCGTTAAAAAACGCTCCAAATGGAGCAAATATTTGTTGATTACTTTAATATTTTCACCACATAATCTCCAGACCTGTATGAAGAAAAGTTGTTTGTATTACATAAATTACTTTAACAGTTTTTATTTAAAAAATGTTAAATGTTTGGAATGCAAATATGCTGATTTTTTTCATATTAAATGTTTATATGAACACAGAAGGAAAACTAAATTAATCTGGGCTTTCAGAAAAGCAATTTTTATTCTTTATTAATATTCCAAGCTACTGTAAAAATTCAATCAAATATTGAAAAAATTGTGGCCAAAGGCATGTTTTAAATACTCTAATTTGCTGGAAAAACGAAGTTTCGGAAAAATGAATTTAAAGATATACGGACGTGTATATTGTCGCTCTGACTTACACTAAAAACTACCTGCAGCATATGTGAGGCCTTCTACTGCCTTTTTGCATTGTTCTTTCCGAATTTTGGTTAATTTAAGTTTTTTCCTGCTAGATTTTATAGATGGTTTACTGGCTTCAGCACAGCGTTTGAGTCTGCGTTGGTCACGATTTGCACTTATTTTCTGAGATGCTTCACTTGGTAGACGCACGGGCGGACAGAGGCGTTTTGAAAAAAGCACTTTTTCGTTATCAGGGGACCCGAAAAGTGTATTTCCGTTTGAAGATAGATATATGACAGACAGATCCCATATATACGTATGTATACTAGAAAGTAGCTAGAGATGCTACAGAATGGCACAGACTTTCTCGTACCATTTTTTTCTATTTTCCTTGGTGTGGCCTGGCTTTAAGTTCTTACTTCATTCTCTGGCCAGCTGCCATCTATCGTCGCCGAAAGTACATTTTTTTTACGACTTCTCAACTTTTTGCTTTCCTAGTAGTACAACCGAATTATTACTTCAAGAATATTAAAGAAGAGTAAAATATCGTTCTAAATAGACGTTTTCATTGAGAAATTCGCAGTCGTTTTTGAGAAAATGGCGATTAAGCTTTACTATAAATGCGAAATTTGAAGCTCTTTTTCTCGGAAATCTATGGAGTTTTCGGAAAAGTTAATTTGAAGTAATTTGGAGCACTTCTACTCACAAATGTAATAATACATACAAAATGATGGAAATGCCATATTCAACGGCGTGAGAGGTATTAAAAAAATACATTTGTGTAATTTTTGAAAAAAAAAAAAGAATACACCAAAATGAACTTCACGTCACATAAAACAGTACAATTAGCACTATCCATTAGAAAAAATTGGAGATATTTTTAAGAAAATGGGGTTTATGTGGTTCTGAAAATCAATTTTGAGCTCATTTTTATAGAAAACTGTTGTTTTAAGAAACTTTATTTGACATTATTTAAAGCAAATGTACTCATAAATACAATAACGTGAAGAAATCGCCTCTAATGTAAATATTATCGACGTGAGAGACAGGTCGCAAAAAATTACGTTTGTAATTTTTGAAAAAAACAAATGAATAGAGCGCTATGGCGTTTATGTTATCGAATAGGGTGCACTTGGTACTAACTCTTCCAAAAATTAAAAAAAGTGGAACCGTTTTTGACCAAATCTTGTTTTTGTATTTTTTTAAATTGCAAATATTTCACGATCAATTGCACGAAAACTACTAATATTTTCGAAAAAATGTACATACCTTTATGATACAAATATTTATGGAAAACAAATTTTGTTTGAAGGGAAAATCTGTATCTTCAATTTTATAGTTGTAGACAGGCGCCAAAAGAAATTCAAACTTTTGCAATTTTCGAAACTTCATATTTAACAGTGAAAATCGGACTTATGCCACCTTTATAAGTGTATTTTAGTCTATTCTTACAAGAAATGTCAAGAAAAAATTTAGAGCCTTTTTTTTTAAAAAAAAATTGAAAACGTCCGGGGGACTTCATCTGAAGTACTCTCAAATATTAAAGAATGTTTTTCAAAATCTCAAAACTTTAACTAGAGCCAGATCGAGTGGGGTTTCGAAAAAATGTACATGACCTTTATGATACAACTATTTATGGAAAAAAAATTTGTTTGAAGGGAAAATCTGTATCCTCAATTTTATAGTTGTAGACAGGCGCCAAAAGAAATTCAAACTTTTGCAATTTTCGAAACTTCATATTTAACAGTGAAAATCGGACTTATGCCACCTTTATAAGTGTATTTTAGTCTATTCTTACAAAAAAATGTCAAGAAAAAATTTGGAGCCGTTTTTTTAAAAAAAGATTGAAAACGTCCGGGGGACCATGTGAAGTACCCTCAAATATTAAAGAATGTTTTTCAAAATCTCAAATCTTTAACTAGAGCCAGATCGAGTGGGGTTTCTTCAATTTGGAAAGGATTGTACTCATGGTTTAGGCGCTATCAGTGTTGACGGACGGGCGGACAAACAGACGGAGAGACGTTTTGGGGAAAAAAAAAAAAAAAAACTTTTTCGGTATCAGGGGACCCCAAAACGTGTATTTCCTTTGGAATCTCGAAATCGATTTTCCGCAGCAATACATAACTTTCTCTATACTACGTATTTTATTCCGTATGTATACGAGAAAGGAAAAAAGAAGAAATTTTCAATTCCATAAAACGAAAATTTCGAATGAATTGTGTTATCTCTTTTCCTATAAATGAGCGTTTTCTTAATTTCAGAATAATCTAATAATTACAGTTTAGTACGGTCCTATAATTTTTTCTGAGGTCTACGAAAAAATAGTGCCTAGGGACCTACGTCAAGCTGAATCGGGCTTAATTTTTTTCATATTTCTTTGTTCGTTTATAACATTCGAGCGTGTACGTTTACAAATTAATCTTTTAGAAATGATTTAAAACCTATTTGACTAGTTCACTCGTGTCTGATTGTGCCAAAAGCAACCAAAACTAAGCAAGAATATATTCAAATTAAACCAATCCCAGACGTCTATCGCCATGTGATTGTCACTTTGTTTACCTTTTTGTGATTAAGATAGCAATTGTTTTAGGTCCATAATAGCTTGTGAGCATCAATATAATATTAAAACGTGTCGTTTCGGTAATGTTTAAAACTCTGAAGTAGAATCTATAATAAAAGATTCAGTGTCGAAAAATTTAAAGAATTTTGTGAAGGAAAAACAAATGCACAGCACAAAATACAAATGAAGAAATTACACATTTTAGGCAATTAATACGCGAAGCTTAGATGATGAGTACAAAGAATATGCTATCAAAACTATGTCAAAATTATTCAGAAAAATACTTTAATGAGTGTACACGTGTGTTCAGTTCTTCGAAACTGACGGATCCCGCTGCTAATTCAACCATCTTTAGTACATCTTCCACTTCAAATACTTCCACGGAATACAAAGACATGGAAAACTCAACTTCCTACAACTTAAATAATTGTGTTTTTAATAAATCTTGTAAGTAGCACAGGCGGGATTTCGGATCTTTTCTTGAGGGGGGGCGGCCAAGGTTCCCCACATAAGATAGTAAAAAGTTCCTCCAAACCAAATGACATAAGTAGTTGCACTATAACTCTAACATTACAATAAGATAGCATCATAGGCTTTCACGGCCGGAGTCAATATGAGTGAAAGTTTCCGGGCTGGTAGGCCGTGGTCCAGTTGGCATTGAAGAGCCAAACGTTTCGTCCACGTCTGCGGTGGACATCTTCAGTGGCGGCAATGTCGTCGGGGTAGTCTCCGGGTCGGCGGCTGGCTAGCGACTGAGTCAGTCAAAATTGAAGATAGAGATTTTTCCTTCAAATTAAATTTGTTGTCCTTAATTATTTTATTAAGGTCGTGTACATTTTTTTGAAACTTTTAGTATTCGCTCAATATTGCTTGCAATATGTGTAATTAAAAAAACAACAAAGAAACAAGATTTTCTCAAAATCATTCACTCTATGAGATGACACACGTCATATTGCTCTATTATTTTTTTCTTTTTCCGAAAATCAGAAAAGAATTTTTTGAATTTGTCTGTCAAGTTGATATTTGCATTAGCGGCGATTTATTCACATTAGTCCTTTTATAAGTACATGGGCTTTCAATGATGTCATATAAGTTTCTCCAAAACTCAAAGGTTGTCCTGAAAACGAGCTCAAAATTCCGCATTTTCACAAACTCTCAAATGCCATTTTCTCAAAAACGACTCAATTTTTTCTCAAACTCTTCGTACGTATGTGCTAGATGCCCTATTTAAGATGGCATAAAAGTCAATTTGGTGTATTCTTGCGTTTTTTCAAAAATTACACGAATGTAACTTTTTTTAAAACATCACTCACGTCTTTTATATGTATATTTCCAGGGATTTGTATATATTATTGCATTTGTGAGTGGAACAGTTTCAAATGAGTTCCAGTGAAGTTTATCGAAAACAAAATATTTCTGAGAAAAAGTTTCAAATTTCGCATTTACATAACGCGTAAACGCAATTTTCTTGAGAACGGCTCCAAAGTTTTCAACAAAAATTTCCTTATGGGACGAATTTTACTTTTCTTTCATATTCTTACCATTAGTAATTTAATCAGTGGCGAAGCTGAAGGGTAACCTGGGAACCTTAAAATACCCAAATTATGTTTCAATAAAATCTGTTGGTATTTGTGCCATTTTTCAATTTTTTTACTGAATCGTTGAAGAAAATTAAATTTTCGACTTTTTTTCCCTTACGTGCGATGAATTAGCAGGGCCGCAGAAATATACTCTTCGGGGCCGGTAGCTGAGCGAGGAGCCGCCACCGGAAGACAGCGGCCGGCTCTGCGATATCTCCTCTCACTTGCACTCACTGGGTAGAGAGCCTAGGCTCCCGGGAGGTACGGACTTTCACAGCGATGCACGTCCACGTCCGGCCAGGCAAATTCACTTCTAATTGACGTTGTGGGAAAGTAGAGTTTTGTTTGTGTTTTCTTTATGAAACAATTAATGAAGCTAAAGATTTAATGTCATAGAGAATTATCACTGACTATGCGCCAGTCCATAACTTCTGAACGGTTCACGATATCGAAATGGAATTTGCGCCAACAATGTGAGATCATGAAGCAAGTAATATACCGTAGATATAGAAATAATATAGTTACGTAGTAATATATCGTATGAGATATGAAGAGACTATTAAAATCTGCATCAAAGCAGACACGACTATAAATGAACTTTCCGGGTCAGAATTATTTAAAAAATGTAATTGTTTCTTTTAAAATTATTGATACAGTAGTGAATAAGATGTACTATAGGTTTCAAGATTTTGAAAACTTTCATTTTATTGAATCTCGGAAAGCAGTTTCTGTTTGTTTTAAGCTGAACTCGTGGCTCATTGCAAAGTCGCAAGCCTTTCACCACTGACATCCGGGTTCGATTCCCGTCGAATCTCATGTGAAATTTGTTCCAACAAAACAAGTTCGGCTGCTTCACAAGGGCTAGTCCAACCCCTGTGAAGTGTCCTAAACCCTACCCCTATCCTTATTCCTTCCTAATTCTGGCCGCTGGGTAGTGACGCAGAAGCGCGGTAGGAGGCGTGTACGCGGAGATGCTACCTGGCGGACCTCTTGACAACCATGACGAGACGCGACAATGTTAACGGAGGATTACTCCATAAAAAAACAAGCGCAGTAATGGGAGTATTACTCCCAGAAGCGCACGCTCAACGCCCCACAAGGGGCTTGGAGACGCGTTGCGTCGAAGTAGACGCAACAAATTAAAAAAAAAAATCTACAAAGCTTCCTTTCGTTCAGTTAAGTTTTCTTTCCTTAATAAAACAATATCCATTCTTGGCAGTAAGTAGCTTCGAAATGAACTGACAAATGTATACATTGGTAATGCAAAATACATGGCTGCAGATTTGTTGCAGACGTATTTGTTAGACAATTGGTCTAGAAAAAATTATCAAGAGATGGTTCGGTTAATACAACTCAATCTAACTTTCCCTTTATCTACAAAAATATGCGAAAGGAATATGATTACATTAAAGAGAGTACATACATTTCTGAAAAATTCCATGGAAACTATCAGAATCAATCATTTCAGAACATTGTCCCTTGAGAAGTGTCTGCTAAATTAACTGAGCAGAAACGACAGCTTTAAAGAACAAGTTATCAAGTTTTTGCTGAATGAAAAAAAGATGAATGGAGCTAATTTACAAAAACAATATGTAAGATAAGATTTCCGGAATACCTAACTGCAAGACTCTAGCTTCGCCAATGAATTTAATTAGCTTATTAGTGTTAAAAGTAAGTTATTTATCAGCAGGGTTTTAAGATAATCATTCACGCGGCATTGCCGTTCCTACTGGGACTTTGCAGTTTTAAGATATGAGTATAGACAGGATTTCCATGCAAATGCATATTTCCATTTAAGCTTCGTAGAACTTAACTTTATAATGATATCTTTCTTCGCAAACTCATTTTAAAAATGAATACATTTTTTCGAGCTTGTTTTCATGTTTTGGTAGTTGTTTTTTTTTAGAAATTTGTGCGAAATATTTGGAGATTTTTGCAATTAACTGTTAAAAACTGGGTATGACGTAATATGTCTAACCTATAAGCAAGTTGAAATCTGATTTTAGAAGGAATTAAGCGTTTTGGCCAAGAATGGATAAAGGGGCCGTCCATAAATTACGTAACGCAAATTTGGAGTATTTTGAATACTCCCTCCCCCGCAACGCGCATTTGAACCTTCCCCTACATAATTACGTAACGCCCCCGTAAATGCAAGAAGTGACTACAGTGGCGGCTGGTGACCCAACAGACTGGAGGTTGCACCTCCATCGAATGATGGAAATGTAATTTCCAAAATTCTAAATACGAACATATAGGTTAAAATCTTCAACTATCATAAACAATGCTTTGAATATTGCCAATAATTGACTAAACTTGTGTAGTTTCAATAACAAGCGAAAATCATAAAACTACGTTGCAGTGAGTTAGACGGCGGAAACAGAATTTGGTAATCCCCTGAGATTCCCTCCGTCGCCGCGCAGCACCACTATGTATGTACTCATTGTTGCGTCGTTGACGCAACGCGTCTCTAAACCCCTGTTGGGCGTTGAACGCTTTTGTTGGAGTAATCCTCCGTTATCAAGTCATTACTTTACTGTTGTGTAATTACTGTATTTGTCGAGTCTCGTCACGTCGGAGTCAGTCAGTGCCTTTTATCCCTTCGGTCAGGGGCTCGACGTCGTTAGATCCCGGGGTTCCTGGCCGGTCACTCAACCAGGAACCCGCGAGTCTCGAATGCGCTTAACCTTCGTGACTTCACGGAGCGTTCAATTCGCTTAACCTTCGTGACTTCACGGACCACTAGCTGCTTGTCCTACCAAAGGCCGTACGTTACCCGTGTTAAATCGAAGGGTCTAAGAGTAAAATAATCAATCCATTAATACCAAGGAGGTTATAATATATGGAGGTGACCGGTCCCAGAAAGTGAAGCCGATCGCTGGTGTACAGTTAGTGTGTCCGCCATGTTTTGACTAAAACATCTGAGCGCGTCTCGGTGTATTCCTGCTTGCTTGCTTCCTAGTTCTCCGTTTCTGTTTATTGCTTCGCGTTCCATTGTACCGCGAGTAATTTATTTTTATTCCTGAGAAAAAAGTTTCATAAACATTTTCCCCAAAGAAATAAATTGATTTGGAGGTATATTTCTCAAGGTATCTAAAGAAAGGGCCGAAAATTCAATATTTTTCACCAGACGATTATTACTTTCTCTTACTTTGTAAGAAGAAAAAATAATATTTATATAAAATTGCTTTGTTTTACTTAATAGTAATGTCACAAACATAACATTGAATGAAATCAAACAGTTCATCTGAAAAATATTTGGTATTATTTGTTTACCTTACTCATGAAAAAAAATTAAATGTGTTTCCTCTTTGAATTGCTTATTCTTTATATCTGTAAGAAATGTTATATTAATTATACATATTTATTGTTTTTTCAAATAAAATATTGAATTTGGTTTGATAAAAAATATTTGTTTTAAAATATGTTTAAATTGACTTGGCTTCAGGCAAACTTAATTTGAGCAAATTTATAATTTTATTCTTGTCTATGAATTTCACCCCAATTTCATTACTGAAGCCTGAACGCTTCTGTTCAAGGCAATTTGAATTAAAACTTATTATTGGATTTGCTCCGGCACTTGGTTACTATTTCTTTTTAGAATTTTTTAATTTTCAGGCTCCTTCCATGTAGACAAACTTTATTACATTCTTATGTCAAATTTGGAACATGACTTGCAGTTTTCACAGTATCAATTTATGGAATTAAATTCAGCTCCTTCATGTTGAATGCAACACATTGTAAAAGCTCCTGCACTCAGAATGTGTTCATTGCTGGTTGATTTTTTTCTCCTTTTTTTCCCCCAATCTTTATTTTAAAATATTGCATTTTCTCACTCCCATGAAGTGAAAGGTACAATTGTGTTTCAAGAATACACGTCATCAAGCACATAAATTAAATTCTAATCAGCTTTACACAATAAATGAAACAATTTTTTAAAATATTTCCTCTGGCACATAATGAATTTTGGGGAGATTTAATATTTTTCCCAGGTCTGTTTCACTTTATTCTCTGAATATTTCTGTCTGTTAATTACAAATAATTATACATAAAACATCTTTACGGAAATATCAAAATATGAATAAATATAATATAAGGGTGGAAAGGTAGATCTCAGGCTTTTTGGTCAAACTGTTTAGTGGGTAGCCTAACCGAGCTTGCAAGGAGTTGGCTTCATTTTCCTCAATGGAAAATGTCGGCCATGCCACCTCCATATTGAAACGCTCGCCGTTTCTGTTAAATTATTTATGCAACCGGTTTCCGAATTTACATCATTTTGGGGCGCCAGGAAAGGGTTGCGATTTTAAATTTCCCGCAAACACATCTAAAGGGAAATAATTATCCTACTAGCTCTGCCGGTTGGGTTCTTACGAAAATAATCGTCGCCGGTACTTACTTTCTTCCTAGCAAATGATCATTCGATCCGCTCTTCTGTCCGTTACTTGCCGCGCTATGTTTATTTACTTCCGCTTCCCTGGTTGCTAAGGAATGCCCTGCCTGCATGCCTATGCCCTCAACATTTACACTTTTTACGAAGAATTTAATAAATTCTTGTCCCCAATTCCCATCAAAATGTTTGACAGTCTGGTATATCACAATATATTATAACCTCCTTGATTCATACAGCCAAGAGCATGGTGCGATTCTTGGCAACGCACCAGACACCAGTGTCCATTTGATACTCTTTGGTTTCAAAATTATTTCATATACATCGATATTGCTGCAATATTTTGAATAATGAATGTTTTAAAAGGAAATGTATATTCCTAAGATATTATGAGATCTTTCTCATTTTCTGGGGGTTGTGCAACTGTGCAACCTAAGCACGAGCTGCCACTGAGTGAATATAAATTATAACACAGTAAAGACAATTTGCATTCATTTTATTTGTGTTGTATATTAAAATGTATGATAAATAAAGTTGGAATTAGTTGGTGATGCTGACTGCACTTAATAATTAGATTGAAAACATGTTTTTGAGTGAAAGAAGGACAAATAGGCAAGAAATGTTTTTATCACAAGCCATGCACGTGCCGTCGTGGATGGGCCAGAATTCAATTAATGGGCTCCAATTTAATTGAATTCTAGAAAATACTGCATAATAGTTTTGAATATTTCCTTTGTAAACTTACAGTCAATCAATTTTTTTTCCATAAATATAGAAATATTTCCATTTATTGCAACAATTTACATCCAATACCTTGAATTTATTAATTTTTAAAACAAATTAATTAGTTAACGCATTAATGTTTTAGTATAAGACCAAAAAAATGATTTTTTCAGAAAATGTTGAAGAATGTTAAAAAAAAAAAAATCAATGTTATGTATACTCCCTACCCCTATGGAACTCAGCATAATGCTGCCTCAAACCCCCACCCCTCTCCTCAGCAGTATGTAATTTATGGATGACCTCTAAGAAAATATTTGCATGTATGCCAAATGAATCACCCATTGTTGTTTTGACGCCACACTGGCAACAATGCTTCACAGGCAGTAATCAAGGCAAACTTGCTGAAATTATTCTTACTTTTCTGTATAATTAGCTGCAAATACTGTAATACTGTACCAGTTCAATTTACTCCTGCTTGTTTCATTCTAAAAATAAGAAGTTATTGCTGCTCCTGACTACTGAAATGAATGCAGATATGCACTAAAGATGCTTTGTTTGAATTGGTAGAATTAGATGTTTTCATGTAATCACCGAGGTATTAGTGGCGCAAAAACTGCAATATTTCAATATTAAGTAACTAATTAATTAATTAATATTAAGTAAGTAATTAATTTTATCCATTCATGTGAGAAAGTATGTGCTGCTGTAGAATCACAAGTTTCTGTTATCTAATTGCTGGATAGTAAAGGTTGTGTTTTTGCAGAATAGTATAACATATTTCAGGCAGGATCATTCAGTAACAAACATTACAAAAGCTGTATGAAGACTACCTGGATTTGAAAAAATTCTGAATGCTAACAAACTTAATTAACTTAACATAATAAACATAATTTGGTGTTCAATTATTGTAATTTGTAATGCATTACAAAACAGAAGAGATCATATGATAACAGATAATACTATGTTTTCCTGAATTTTCTCTGAACATTAGTAAATGACTTTCGAGTGCTTTTTTAATCAGTGATCGAATTAGTGCATTGACTCCAAACCATTACATCAACATTTTGCATTTCACAAGATCAAGGGCAAGTTTCAGCGTGCCATATATTCATTCCATTGTTTAAAAGACAAACTTACTGGAATATTATATGTTGGTGTTTCTGAGCCAATAATGCCAGTCCCAATTGTCAAATCATAAAATTAAGAGCATGTTGAAAAATTTCAATGAATACAAAATGGAATAATTACAGAATATTTTTTATTTTTTTCAGAGATGGTACTCCTCATTCCACATTGCAAAGAAATGAAGGCAACACTGATTTCGTATCTACATTAACTCTTCAAGATGGCATAATTCAAGATTCTGGGCAAGTGCACACTTTTAAACTGCATGAATCACAGGATGAATCTACAATTCCCAATGCAAGTAATATGCAATTTCCAAGAGAAGTAATATATCAGAGACATAGCCACAAAGAAGATTTACCAAAACTTCCTGAAAACGTACATTTTCATCACAAGATAGGCAGGATAAAACACAAAATTCATTATGACGAAAACAGTTCTGAGGATGCAAAGAGTAGTTTTTTTGGAGAAAAAGAGACAAACAAATCTGCTGATTATATATTGGGAGATACAAATTTTAAGCTATCTTCTGATTACGATGCTGATGTTGAAGATATCAATGTTGAAGAAGGGGAAAGAAACTGTGTCAGTGTGTTGTGTGATTTGTTTGACACAAATTGTGAAAATTCAAATGGAAAAGATTTAAGCAAGTTTATGGAGTCCCTAATTTCAGACAGACACAATAAATTTGCAAGTGACAACAGGTCACCAGGAAAACATTCCTACACATCAAAGAAGTTCAGTAAAATTTTAGAAAGTGAAAATGCAAAGAACAATGCTATTTCTAAGCATCGACACAAAAGAGCCAGCTTTATTATTCCTCAGTTAGCTGTAGTAATTCCAATGATGGATCATAAAGAATATGGAGATGGAGATGAAGATATTTCAAAGAAATTAAAAAGATGTATTACAAAATCTTGTCACACAGGACTGTGTCACAAAATGGGTTGTTATGAGGATAGTGCTCAAGAGCCCCTAATTGGTGAATCTTACGAAAATGAATATAATTCACCCATTTACACAAAGAAATTATTTAGTCAATCAAATGATCCTACATTATTTAATCACAATACAAATCCAAATGCATATTTAGATGGTAATATACTTCCGATTCATAAAATACCACCCTGGCACAGGGTAGAAAATAAACCCATTCACCCAAAGAAATTATTTAGTGAGTCAAATGATCCTACATTATTTAATCACAATACAAATACAAATGCACATTTACATGGTAATATATTTCCAATTCATAAAATACCACCCTGGCAAAGGGCAGAAAATAAACCAAAAAATTACATGTTGAGGACCAAATCTCATGAAATACCACAACACCTCAAAGAAAGAAAGCATGAACCTACTGCACTATTAAATGAGAAACAATTAACTGGACGACTGAATGATGACGAAGATGATTCATCAGAATCCTCTGAAGATAAACATCTGCATGCCTGTGCAGAACGGCTAAAAGAATGGATTAACATGCATTGGGAAAACAAAAGAAATCCAATGCAATCTCGTCATCTGGACCTACACAAGCAAGTAGGCCCATTGAAACATCAACATGAAAAATCGGCGAATTTTCAAGAACAATTAGAAATACCAACAAACTTTGAATATACACTACAAAATTCCACAAATGAGAAAGATGACGGTAGCTTACTTCAACCAAATAACAAAGTGAATTTTAATAAAAGCTATGCAAATGATCACCTTTCACTTCCCAGGGAACAAGAAGTTAGGGTAACACTTAATATACCGCAAGTAAATAAATCCAGCATAGCTAATGAAAGCAATTGGTTACCTGTACCATATAAAACTATTTCATCACATTCCACTGAAAAGCAACAAAAACATGAAAATAAAGGAAGAAGACCCGAAGATAATGAAAGTAATATGACAAAATTGAATTTAACCAACAATGTAAGAAATAGTAAATTGTATTCATTATTTCATACAAATACGACTCAGTTACATCACACACCACCTGATAATTTAAAAAGCCAACACGTAGCATCAGACTATTTACCTAAACAACCACCACAAGAAAGCATCCTTTATAACAAAGAAATAAAACCCCATTCTTCAGCAAGAAGTGATTCACAATCATCTGACAAACGTTTTGTATCTTCAGGAGAAGATGATGAATTACTCTATCCTGTAAAGGGAATTAAAAAATTTGGCCCTTCTAATACCCAATTAAATACTCAGCATTTAGGGCAAACAGTAAATCAATTCACTCCAAAGGAACAGGTGAATCCACTTGGCACTTGGTTGCATGCAGGACAAAATCCTGTACAATTGGCACAAAAGAAACATTACAGCCAACATTCAGGCGTATTGCAACAGGTTAACCTGCAAGAGATTTACAAGAATCTTCCTCGTGATTTTGAACTGTCTGCTGGACAATGGATACATCTTAAACCAATGGAAAGAAATAGAGTTACTTCATGGGGTATAAACAATCGCCCAATTACTGAAAAACCGAAGAAACAATATAATAAAGGAATGCAAGATTTCCAGGATACAAATACAGGCACACTCTCGATGAGCCACAAAAGTCCTCAGATAATATTGTCAGAGAATTCATCAAGATACCAGAATCTATTACAACCATGCTACCAAATGAAATTAATACCATTACAGATGGTTTCTCGAAAACAACCATTGATTACCTATCAGAAAGTGACATAAAATACACCATCAGAAGAAAAGAGAAAACCACAAAACCAATAAATATAACTAATGATAATCAAATCATGACAATAGAACAATTCGGAAACTACCTAATAAAAAAAATTATACTAAGCCAAAAAACACTTCACAAGATGCCATTACAACAGGGATATCAAAAGAATTTAATACTATTTCAGACGGTTTTCAGAAAAGAATTGTTGGTGCATCAGATAGAAAAAATGATCACAAATCAGGAGGCCACATAGAATATACACCATCAGAGGAGAAGAGAAAACCAGAAAGTATGGATGACAGAAAAAATATTAATACCATGTATATTTATCTGAGGGAAAAATGTATATTTACCAGATAGAAGAAATATACCAACCCAATTAACAAATGATAATCTTATCATAACACAGCAGTCCATTGGTGAACAGTTATCTATGGTCAACAACAACAACAACAACAACAACAACAACAAGGCAAAAAATGCATCACAATACATAATAGGAGAAATTATTTCTTCTTTAAAAATGCCTAACGGAAAATCACTTCCAGAAACAACAAGTAGTTTAAAAAATGAAGAAAAGAAATTTAACCATAGTCTTTCTATGACAGATCCACAAAAGACACTTGAACAACTAAATAAAACACCTTCACCTATTCTCAGTGCAACAAATGACATAAATATTGATAAAAATCAACTTTCTAACTTGGAATTTTTAACACATTTACAAAGTGATGAAAACAGGTAAAGAATTATCAACTGAAGAAAATTTCGAACAACCGATTCTAAAAATGAAGACAAAAATACATTTCAAACTGCAAAACAGGGAATCACATGAAGACGATCTTCACACATCCACTTTCAAAACCCCTCTCTTTAATAAACAAAATATTTCAAATGTCATAACTGAATCACAAACCAAGGACTACATAAGTGAAGAAGATGAACACTCTACCTCAAACAAAATTCAAAAAACAGATGGACCAGATTTCAGTAAAAGCAAGAAAGAAATGAACTTGGAAGATTATGTAAATATTGAAAAAATGAATCCAGCTGGTATACCTCCACATTCCAATACAATGGAAAGATCATCGTCAACATCACTTGTAAGATTGAACATTGGTGATAATAATCAAAATGTTACAAAAGAATTACTGCCTGAAAAGCCCAGTGAAAACAGGACTAACTACGAATTTGCGAAATTTACTCCAGACACTAAAACCAATCCCCGACAAGAAACATCACAGAATGACACATCTGATGGTATTTCTTCAGCATTGAAAACATCTGGCCAAGAACCCAATATTCAAGCAACCACAGTTTATTACAGCACAGATGCAGCATTCAAAAATGAGTCAGATGGAAGACTAGACTATTCACAAAACAAAAAGTTCTCAAATCTGCGTTCTTCGTCTTCAGAAATCACTGCTGATAAAACACTTCAGAATACTGAAAAAGATGAAGAACGAGAAGGAGGTGGAGGAAGAGATGATCATCAACCTTATTCCAAATCAATTGTTTATCCATTCGAAGACTCTAAATCCATGGAACTTTCATACTCAGGTGCATCTTCAGCAACGTTAGCACCGCCCATGGAAGAAGGTAATTCCTTTCAGAAAGAACATACACAGATCAAAGCTGAACCCCTTGATCAGCAACATGAAAAATTTAAACTGCAACAAACTGCACGTTCTAGTGCTTCAAATAATTTCAATAAAATATTATCTCATGGAAACGGTTCTCTTCAGAAAGATGTCTCCAAAACTAATACAATATCAAGCGATGTTCTACATAAAAAATTTAATCCATCACAAATATCGGATCCAGCAATATCCTCAAAATCATATCATAAAGCAGACCAACAAGAAACAACATTTCCAAGAGAGCATATGCAGAGACAATTTGCACTAACAAATCATTCACCAGATATCATTCAATCTCCATCTTCTTTCTTACACACTAGTTCTAATGTTAATACTTACAAACTACCAGACACTCAGGATAAACATTCCCTCTCGGTTGGATACACACAACTATTTATTAATCAAACTGATCATCCCTATCAAAGATACAACATATCACGATATTCATATAAAAATGCATCTTCAAACTTGGAAGCTACACCTAGACTACATGAAGGAACCTATCTACAGAGAGATCACACTGGCTCTAAACTTAGCCATACACATTATTCCTATAACATGGACACATTACCTCAAGTTCCCAAGATGGAATCTGATACACAAAGAACACAAATTCAAGAATATGTACAAACAAATGTTAATAACACCCGTAAGGATCCCCACATCAAAGGGTCCAAACAAACCAGGTACTCTCTCAAATAGGTACTCAAACTGGTAGTAGTATAAATCAGATAGGATACCATCAAATCAAACTTCCACAACTCGGGCAACACTCACCACAACAATTACATACAGCAATATCCTCACAAACATTGAAGACAGCAGGAATACAAGGACATACATCCCATCAAAGAGGGTTAGTCAAGTCAAATGTTAATGAAACACAAAAGGAACACCACCATGAAAAAATTAAAACTCCACAATTATCACAAACCAATATCCAAACAGCCAGTAGCAATGATAAATCACTTCAGAGAGGGTACATACAAATGAAAGTGAAGGGAACTCAGAAGGAACATCCATACGAAATATTACAAACTGGAAAACTCTTACAAAGGAACTCAAACAGGTAGTAACAATATTCAACCAAATTACAAACAGACAACATTCAAGACACTCAACACTCACATTCAAAATACACATCAACAAATCTCTCAGACTGAAACATCATCTCAAGGATCAAACACATCAGTCTTACCAAGTAGTATCTCTCTTCAAAGAGGATATATGCAGAATAGTGTTAGTGAAACTCGAGAGAAGCAACATCCATATCAAAAATTCAGAACTGCACAACTCTCACAAACTGGTAATCACATTCTTCAGGCAGGTTACAAGCAGACCAATTCACCAGAAAATCACCATCCACAACTCACACATAAACCATTACAACTTTCTCAAACTGCTACATCTTTACAAAAATCAGATGTACCAAGTACCCAAGGAGATGCATTTCTTCAAAGAGGATATCTGCAAGACAGGGTAAATGGAACTCTGAAAGAACATCCCTATGAAAGATTCAAATCTGCACAACTCACACAAACAGGTACCCAAATTGGTAGTCGCACTCTTCAGACGAGATACAAGCAGAGCAATTTGCAACAAAACCAACATTCACAGCTCGTGAACAATTCTCAACATTCTGATACTTCTACATCTTCACAAAGATTGAAAACAATAGCCACACAAGATGGAAAATCTCTACAGAAAGGATACATAGAGACTAGTATTAATGGAACAAGGAAAGACCACCCATATGAAAGATTCAAAACTTCACAGCTCTTACAAGCAGGAACCCAAACAGGTAGTCACACTCTTCAGTCAGGTTACAAACAGACCAATTTGCATCAAAACAAAAATCCACAGCTCATGCATCAATCATCACAACCTTCTTTCACTAACACATCTTCACAAAGATTGGAAATATCAGCCATACAAACTGGTAAATCTCTTCAGAGAGGCTACATTGAGACTGGTGTTAATGGAACAAGGAAAGATCATCCATATGAAAGATTCAAAACTTCACAGCACTTACAAACAGGAACCCAAACTGGTAGTCACACTCTTCAGTCAGGTTACAAACAGACCAATTTGCATCAAAACAAAAATTCACAGCTCATGCATCAATCATCACAACCTTCTTTCACTAACACATCTTCACAAAGATTGAAAACATCAGCCATACAAAGTGGTAAATCTCTTCAGAGAGGATACATACAGAGTAGTATTAATGCAACTCAGAAGGATCACCCATATGAAAGATTCAGAACTGCACAACTCTCACAAACAGGTTCCCAAACTGGTAGTCACACTCTTCAGTCAGGTTACAAACAGACCAATTTGCATCAAAACAAAAATCCACAGCTCATGCATCAATCATCACAACCTTATTTCACTAATACATCTTCACAAAGATTGAAAACATCAGCCATACAAACTGGTAAATCTCTTCAGAGAGGCTACATTGAGACTGGTGTTAATGCAACAAGGAAAGATCATCCATATGAAAGATTCAAAACTTCACAGCACTTACAAACAGGAACCCAAACAGGTAGTCACACCTTCAGTCAGGTTACAAACAGACCAATTTGCATCAAAACAAAAATCCACAGCTCATGCATCAATCATCACAACCTTCTTTCACTAACACATCTTCACAAAGATTGAAAACATCAGCCATACAAAGTGGTAAATCTCTTCAGAGAGGATACATACAGAGTAGTATTAATGCAACTCAGAAGGATCACCCATATGAAAGATTCAGAACTGCACAACTCTCACAAACAGGTTCCCAAACTGGTAGTCACACTGTTCACACAGGATACAAGCAGACCAATTTGCAACAAAATGTACAACCACAGCTCATGCACAAAACATCATATCCTTCTCATACTTCTACATCTTCACAAAGACTGAACACAACTGCTATGCACAGTGGTACATCTCTTCAGAGAAGATACACACAGACTCGGCCAAATGAATCTCAGAAGAAACATCCTTATGGAAGATTCAGATCTCCATGGCTCTCACCAAAAGGTATCAAAATGGGCCATCAGAGAGGATAGAAGCAAACCTATTCGCAACAAAATCAACAACCACAGTTCATGCTGAAATCATCACAACATTCTCAATCTGTTATATCTCCACAAAGCTCGAACACAAAGGCCATACAAAGTGGTACTTCTCTTCAGAGGAGATATAGGCAAACTAGTTTTAATGGAACACAGAAGGTACATCCATATGAGAGATTCAAAACTACACAGCTCTCACAAACAGGTAGAAACACTTTTAAGGTTATAAAAAAGAATTTTCAAAAAAAAATTTTAAAAAAAATTTCAGGCAAACAAGGTAATAGATCTATTCAGAGAGAATACATACAAACACACCTTAACAGTTCACAGAAGTAACATTCATATCAAAGATTTAAATCTGCAAAGCTCTCTCAATCTGATTTTCAAATGGGTAGTAGCAAATTTCAATCATGATTCATGGAGATCAATATTCAATATAGTCAATATCGTCAGTGCAGGCACAAATTGTAACAACAATCCTTTTCTGCAACGTATCTTTGGTATCAATCACAGTAGACATACACAAATACGTTGAAACCAGAGTTATTGGAACAGAAGGAACACTGCATTAAAGAAATAATCTGTGCTCCATGACAGGAATAGTCTTTTAATATTCCTAATTAAGCTAATACACTGTGTAGTTGATCTCTTCAGATTGATTACAAAAACATTGTTGTTCAACAGATTCATCATCCATATTTCACACAATGATCACCACTAGACTGTCAAACTGGAAGATCCCCAGAAAGATCTAAAACTCTAGAATACATGGAGTTATCTCCAATCAGAAAGGACACAAAGTTTAGTTAAAGTAATGGAACACCTTTATTAGTTACATGAATCTTCACATTTTCTCACTGGCAATTCAGTAACCTGTGATAAAAGGAGGTGAAAATCTTTACACATGGAACACTGAACATTTATTTAAAAACGTAAGAGAACTCTTAAGTTTTTTTTTTCGATATATCAATATTAAATCACCCGAACAATTCACTCCTGAATCTAGATTCTATGGCAGCTTCACATGTTGATGCAGAAGAGCTGGAAATGTACATTCTTTTTTGCTTTTGTTGACATTTTAAAAAATTTTATATTAACGCAAGTTGGTCATTTTTGCATTTAGAATTTTGGGATGTGTATGTATTTTTCTTATTTAATAGGTTGTTTATATACAACTTTGCAATAGGAATCATTCTCTAAAATAATTTTTCAAAACAATAAATACAAATTAATTTTAAAAAATGAAAAAAGTCTAAATGTCTTCAGGGGTTGATACCACTGAAAGACATCTTTTTCAAAAGAATATGTATACATGTTGAAAAGTATAACAATTTTTTTCCCTTTTGAATTTTGTTACCTGAAGCATCAGTTTTGAAATATAATTTTATATTTTGGAATAGTTTATCCCTCATAAGAACTAACAGAAAAATGAACTAAATGGATTTGAAATGTGTCTTGGTCAAATACATTTTCCAATTGCAAAGATTTCATATTTCTAGGTGCAACACTAAAATCACTTCTTTATACATGGCCTTTTGAGGAGTGATTTCACCTCTTTAAAAGGTTTGTCCCCACAAAAGCAGAAACATAGAAGGCTTATTTCTTCATCCTTACAGCATAACAAAAATTCAGCAAAATTACACAGGGACACACATTTCCTTGTGAGTGAGAAAGCAAACAATCACCCCAATAAAAAAGACTAAATCTCTACAATACTCAGAGCACCAACTTTCATCCTCTGATCCAAACTGAATATCAGGTCACTCTCTTCAGAAACTCACAAATGCTCAAATGTTAATACTATCCATCCATATTATCAATTAATATCTTCATAACTTTCTCGTACAGGTGTTTCAGGTAAAAAAATGACCCAACAAAATGGTTTTGAAGAGAAAACTTAATGCAGACCGATCCTGAAGAAGGCAACCAAACCTATTACATTTGGGCCAAAGAAGATAGAGGCATCCCTTTAACCTCATATCCAACAGATCAAGGCAGTTCAAAGTCTGAACTTTTTGAGACTAAAAGTGTTGAAACACCAACTAGTGTTGAAACAATTTCTCACATCACTGGAAGATATAGCACACCAAGCACTGAAAACCATATGAAAAAAAGTCACAATAAAATTCCATTATTAGAAAATATTTTTGAAGAAAAAGAAAGAGTAAGTTCTGGCTACAAAACACAAATTCCTAATTTACAACCAAATATCTATCAAGAACCATCACCCACTAAAGAAAGAACAAGCGAGTATTCTGGCACATTATTTATAGTCGATCCAACTACTGGAGCAGTGACTGAAGCCATACCTGTTATTGGAAGAGTACTGACAGGAAGACATCAGGAAGGTGAAGAAATAAATGAACTTTATCAAGACGCTGTACCTTCCTCACATCAACCCTCCACTTTTTCTTACTTAGAAACAAATTCACCAATAAAATATTCAGAAGTCAAGGCAAGAAACATGGCCAAATTGGATGATAATATGCAAACACTTGCTCAGGACATTCCCAAGCCTTCACAATTTTCCATCGAAATTTTTGATCCAACACCCAGAGTTCATTCAGAACAATACACGCTGCCTGAATTTGAAAGTTCCAAAACTTCAGACAGTTCAACACAGACTGAAACAATTGTGAATATGTCACAAATAGAAGAAGATAATAGGATTTCACCTTCTCCTTTAAGAATGTCTCTTGAATCTTCAGTTTCATCCAGTTTAACTGATGATGCTGTGCAAACAAATACAGACGTCCAAGTTAAATTACCAGATTTAAATATTACATGTCTACCTCATGCCAAGGATCCACCGTGTGACCTTGCTCAAAACGATGTTTACAGGAACTTTTTTACAGTTATGCTGAATGAAATGCAGAGAGTTGGAAAAGAAAACTGTTCACAAAATTGCACAGGCACCAAAATAGTTCCAGCTTGTGAACAATGTATCAAAAATTTAATTAACAGAAAAATAAATGATCAGTCTATGGATGAAGAAGTTACAGATTTTGCAAATATACACTGTCCCCAACAAGAAGAAACTGATAACACAAAAAATATTGACTTTGTAGAGCAATCTTCGAGTGCTCCCTACACTAAATGTAAATATAAATTCATTGCAGATCTTACTTCACTCTTTGGGCTGTGGCTGAAAGCAATTACAAATTCACGATAAAAGAGTTTTAATTTTTTAAGATATGTATATGTAATTTTGATGTGTATTTTGCTATGCAAGGCAAAACTTGTAAAATACATATTAATAAAAATGATGTTTTTGTATCTCTTTTGATTCATGAATTCAGATGTTTTCTTAAAGAATTTGCCCCCCCCCTCTTTTCCCGACATCTGGTTACAAGATTTGTATAAACATAACTGACATTAATTTTAATTATACATTTTCAAGTAAGTAAATGACTCCATTAAGAATACACAAATTTTATTACTAAAAAAGTAACCTACATTTCACATCCACTCTACAGTACAAAACAACAATCAAACCTTGTAGGCTGAACACAAGTCAGCATGCTAATATAAACAAACAAATCTGTATGATCTTTGAATTCCTTTATCTCTTCTCTTTCACAATTTGATGCGAGAGCTCTGCAATGGAAATAAAAAAAATAAATAAATAAAAAATTAATATTCTTTGAGTACATCTCACATAGGAATAATTCTAACAGCAATCCATCTAGTTTCCTTGATACATGAAACAACTGAAACTACGATTCAGTAATTAAGTTATGATTCACTCTGATTGTCTAAGAAGTTGAGTGGCATTGAAAAATGAAATTTCAATCTAGTCATTCATACTTCTGCAATGGTCATGTGTACATCTACTTCTATGAATAATAGTTATTTATGAAATAAATATCATAAGACATCTTATTACAACACAATTACAACACAATTACAACACAAGATTGGAGAATTATCCAATAAGACTGTTAGGCCAAGTCTGCTAACCAACTAACTTTTGTTTAAATTGGACTATTCACTTGGCAAAAGGTAGGGTTGCCACCTGGAAGTCAGAAGGCAGGATTACTTTAAACAAGGGGAAAGTGCTTTAAAAAAAATTACAAACAATTTTCCTTCAATGAACAAGAAACATAAAAAAGACAAAAACTATGCCAAAAAATAGGCATTTCAACAGTACCAACACAAATGAACAAAAAAATTCAAGCAGTGAAACCTGACTTACATGGTCACTAATGGTTCTGAATTAATTTGTGCGCGTGTGTGTGCGTGCGTGTGCGTGCGTGTGTGCGCGTGCGTGTGTGCGCGTGCGTGTGCGCATGCGTGTGTGTGTTTTATCGGTGTCATTGTTGATGCAACGAGTCTCTTGAATCCTTGTTGAGCGCTTGCCATGCAATAATCCTCTGTTATTATTTTTGCCAATTCTGGTCATGTTGCAATCAGTCAGTGCCTTTCATCCCTTTGGCCACAGGCTCGACGCCATTAGATCCAGAGATTTGTAACAGTCACCCAATCAGGCACCCACAAGTCTCGAATTCGCTTATCCTCCCCGACTTCATGGAGCGTAGTAAACTACTGACTAGTGATGCCTCCCTCATATTGCCAACCAATTTAAACAGTAGTAGAGAAGCCAAACTTTAGAATTTTTAATTGATCCCTATTGAGAAAATACTAATATTACCTATTATTGAGTAAACAGACTTAAGAATACTGAATAATACAATTCAGTAAAGCATATTCGTGACAGAAGCAGAAAAGTAGAGACAAGAGAACATCCTGCCATAGTCATTTAGGGACAAACCCTACAAATCAGGATAGGTGGCAACTCTAGCAACAGGTGACAGACAGATACTGACAGAATTTAAAAGGAGGCCAGGGATTATTAACATACTTGTGTTCTATTACTTGTGTTTTAATTCTTGTTATGAAACCAATCTAAGTTCGGTAAAGTTTGACTTTGAGACAAAGTGGATAAAATAGTTTTATTTTAACTATTTAAAGGAAGAAAAAATTATAAGGGGAATTAAATAAAATATATAACTGGTAAAAGGAAAGTCAAAATAGACTATCTCTCAGTATCTGCCAAATACAACATCAACTTACAAATAACAAAGTTTCTTACCCTTCCACGTCCACGTCGTGACACATTGCCATTGGTGTTATTTGCACTTGCACGAGCTCTGCTGCTTCCTTCTCCTCTTCCACGTCCTCGAGCTTGTGCTCGACCACGACCTCGACCTACAGTCATCATCATTGAATCATCATCAGAATTATCTTCAATGACTGTAACATCTTCCATTTCATCATCTTCAACGCTACGTCGCTGGGAAAATAATTTTGCTAAGCGATTCTTGTCATCAAGAACTTCCAATGCCTGTAAATAATAAACATATTCTAAAAATTAAAAATCTGGTTGTTTGAAACAAACAGGAACACACAGTTTTTATTCTTCCACTTCACACCAATTTAAAAGACTGTTTTTAAGCTAAAAGAAACAATTTATTTTACTTGGTCTTTTCTAAGCAAAGAATTCAATAACAATCTCATTCAAATATGCCCCAACTTGTCAGTTGCCCAGCTGATAAAGTTCTTCAGTGCAAAAGTCATTGTTTCTAGGCAAAAAACAAATGATGATTGTGAATTTCAACAACTGTGTAATATGATATTACTTTTTTTAATTTATTGTTTTTTATTGCAAAAAATCTAGCTGAAATTCATTATTAAAAAAGGAAAATTGACATGAGAATTGACATTAACAATTATTAATCAATGACAATTTATGTGATTAAGAGTCTGTACAACTGTTGATATTTACCCAAAAGTAAATTAATGTTTGCCATAATATTGTGATCAAAAAATTGATTAATTCCATTGCACCTCACAGCCTTCTTTAATAGTGTTGATGGCTTGAGCTTTAATGAATGGTTTAAAATGAGCTTAAGAGCTAATTTCATATAGTCCCAAAGTTTATTGCTTTATACACCTTGAATTTGTAAAATGCCACCTGTATATCATGACTTATATCTACATCAATAAAGGAAAATAAAATACATTATCTGCAGAGCAACAAACATTCACACATAATAATAAGCACTAAATGTCTTTAAATATTAACAAAATAATGTTACTTACATCTTTTGTTTCAGAGTCCTCTCCTTGACTATTTCTTAATGTCCTAAATGTATCAATTGCCTTTGATATTTCATCATCATTGACAGAGTTCTCCTCAAGATAATTCAAAATTTTCTTAGTCTGATGCCTTAAACAAAAAACAGGGAATGATACTCTTAGGTATAAGGTATACTAATAAAGCATCAATTAAAGCAACTCTAGATGTGTCTTGACATTGTGTTCAAAACTATAGATCACTAGTGGACTTGGCAATGCTTCACTATAGCAATGTATTACATTCACACAATTGGTCATGTTTTACGCTACGCTCTGCCAAAATTTTAATATACGAGATTTTCTTGCAAATATGGGTTTGTTGTAAGTCCTAGTTTGGACATAGTTGTTCACATCGCAGGGACATTTAATTATTTTTTTTCCAATAAACATAAAATAGAAAAATTCCGAAAATTAATTTTAAAAAGCTTAATTTTAAGAATATAAATAAGAAGCAATTAAATTAATATTATATTTATTTTAAAATGTTGGATGCTAATTATAAAATAAAAGGTTAAAATATTGTGTTATAGAGAATCACAGGGCCTTTTTATGTTTGGTCAGAACATGAGATATTTTTAAATAGTGGTGCTACAAAATGGCACAGACTTTCTCATATTAGTTTTCTATTTTTTTAGTCTGGGCTAGCTATTCGGACTTGGCTCATATTCTCGCTAGCTGTCATCTATCATCGCCCAAAGTACATTTTTTCTTAAATTTCTCAATTTTTGGTTTCCTACAAGTAAAACCAAATTTTACTTTAAGAATATTAAAGAAGAGTAAAACCTCGTCATAAATGGCAATTTTTTAGAAAAATTGAGAGGCGTTAAAAAAAAATTGTGTTTTTGCCTTTTAACCTTACTGAAAATGAAAATTTGAAGCTCTTTTTCACATAAACTGCTGTTTTTGATAAACTTAATTTGAAGTCCTTTGAAGAACTTTTTCTCAAAAATGAAATAATGTTTACTGCTGGCAATGTGCGTATTAACGGCATGAGAGATATTTAAATAAAATTACATTTAAATATAATTTACATTATACAAACTATTAGTATACTTGTACCTAAGCATGCACCAATTTTTTTTTTTGCACCTATACATGCACATACTTTTAATACTTTTGCACCTATTTTAAGCACCTAAATTAGTAAATGTTTGCCCCCAAAAGTTCGGCCTCTATTCATAACTAATGAAACTGTGAGAATGAAAATGGTTGAAAAAACACAATTGAAGTGCAAACTTACTTTACAATGTCAGTAACTGCTTCCTTATCATCTTTTGTAATAAACCGTGATGCTGCTTGTGATAAGCCTTTTACGGACAAGACTTGTAAAGCACTCTGACTCGTATTTTTGAAATATTCTTCAAGAACTGCATCTATTCGGTTTTCCCACATCAATGATACCTAATGACACAAAACAGAAAATTATTTTTATTGAAATATTTCTGATGCAATAAATCTCCATATCATGCCTATTCATTCAGCTTCAGCTCTTCAAGCTTAAATATAAAAGACACAGTTCAATTATAAACATATACAGTCAACCCTGTGAACTCGAATATAGTGAACTTAAGTCACTGGTCCCGTTTATAGGCAGCTTGAAAAAATATTGTCAGCCAAAAGTTGAAGAGTGTTAAGACGGCATTAAGATATTTAGACACACAGGACAATTCAGAATCGAGTATGGATGAACACAAACTCTGGAGAAGGATCTAGAGAAATTACTAAGGAAAAAGTACAAAGTAAACAATTGAAAATAATTGATTTTCTCAGGACAAATAAAGATATTTAAATTTCCAGTTCGTGCTATTTCTGTATTTTCATGTATATCTATATTAATAAAATCAATCTTTATGGAGAAATTATATTTCATTTTGACATCATCAGATATAGTGAACCAAAAATGTTAGTTCCCTATAACCCTGAAGTTCACAATAACAGGAGTCGACTGTATATTATATATAACAAAATAAAATAAAGAAAAAAGAAAGAGGAAGAAAGGATGGAACAAAAAAAAAGAAGCAAATAGTTTCCAAAATATTAAATACATACTGGCTCCCTTTTCAACAAATCTTGCATTGTTTCAATATCCAAAACATTTTTTTTACTTTTTTCTGTTTCTTTGCGTTCACGCATAAGTCGAATTAAATGATCTGGATTGGCGATTTTTCCTTGAAATTTCTCTCCAAATCGGACAGTATTGAAGGCTTGAACCTCACTTGAATATTCAACTCGCAATCTTATCAATGGCAGAATAGGTTGCTTTTCATTACCTGAAAAATCAAATTGCCTAAATTATCTAAGGTTGCAAATTATCACAAGTGATACCACAAATGCTTTGGAAATTGTTGATTCCTCATTCCCGAAGCGAGGAGGGGATTTCTCTGCGAATTTCCAAAGCATGAGTAATATTTAATAGGACTATTCCATGAATGAAATTACATCCATCAGAGTTCCAAAATCTGCTAAATGTTGAAAATAACAAAAACAGGGTGACCAGCAACCTGGCGTTTTGGAATTCAAGTTTTTTTTTCCCATTTTCCAGGTCTGAGAATATAAATTTTCCAGGTTCTTTCTCGCACATTACAACATATTTTTATCTTCAACCGCTTACACCGTACAAAGAAAGTTATGTAATGCTGTGGGAAAAAGCGATGAATTTTCGGCTGAAAAACTCTTATTGCAAGGCCCTGGAGCGAAAAAGTGGATAAATCCAGTTGCTAAATTTAGAAAAGAAACTCTGATACATGGTGTGGCTAGAATCCATGTTTTGTGGGTTCTTTATAACGAAATCTCGGTTGACGGCAAAAAGTCCATCTGTCTGACAGAGAACAACGTGAACAGGTAAACTGTTGAGCTAATTTTCTTGAAGACTGATATTTCTTTATCGATCTGGCAATGTCGCGGCCCCTTAAATTTGAAACCGATATTTTAATTTTGAAGGTACTTTACATGAAGCCCCTGGGACATTTTTTAAAAAATGGTCCATTGTTTTTGATTAAATTTTGTGGTTGGAAGGTCGTTTAGAGAATAGTGCAGGTCTCATGTTCGTTGAAAACTCTGACTTTCGGAAAAGATAAGAGATTTTTCCCTTAATGAAATCTGTTCCTTAAAGATAGATTTCAAAATAGGGTCACGTACAATTTTTCGAAAATTTGAGGACTTTTTGCGTAATTCTGTGTGAAATATAGGCAATTTTTAATTTTGTTTTAACAGTTTTCTCAAAGAGGCATCAACAATTTTTATTAAATTTTCACCTCGAATAGCATATAGGACGTTTGAGGTGCGGGTCTCATGTTCGTGAAAATTTTGATTTTTGAAAATGCAAAAATTCAAATTTTTCGCCGTCTTCCTGCAACTACATTATGAAGATATTTTTTCTTAGTTAAATATGTTCATCAAAAACAGATGTTTAAATAATGTCATGTTAATTTTTTCGAAAAATGAGAATTTTTGCGAAATTTTGTGTCAAACATTGACCTTTTACACCTTTTTTCTTGAAAACGCACAATTTGTTTTGATTATATTGGACCTTTGATAGCGTAAAGGAGCTTAAGAGAATGGTGTAGGTCTCACTTGAATGATTTGCCCATTTTCTCGAATAGTGAAAATCATAAAAAAAATCTGCATTTTCTTACATCAATCGTGAAGATACATTTATTTGAACTTTCAGTACAAGTTCTTCAAATTACTTCAAATGAAGCTTTTTGTTAACTCAATAGATTGCTGTCAAAAAGAGCTTCAAATTTTGCATTTACAATAATATTTAATCGCCATTTTCTTAAAAATGGCTTAAATTTTGTAATGAAAATTTCTATTTAGGACAAAGTTTTACTCTTCTTTAATATTCTTGAAGTAATATTTCGGTTCTACAATTAGGAAATCGAAAAGTTGAGTAAATGTTCAAAAAATTTACTTTCAGTGACGATAGATGGCAACTGGCAACAGCATAGGGTAAGACCATAAAGCCAGTCCACACGAAGGAAATTAGAAAACTTTACTACGAGAAAGTCTGCGTCATTCAGAAACACCTCCAGTTTAAATGAAATATGTTCATCAAAAACAGATCTTCAAAAAAAGATAATGTTGAATTTTTTGAAAATATGAGTTTTTTTTGTAATTTGGCACAAAAATAGTTGCCACTCCGAATTTACTGCGCTTCATGAACATAATTTGGAGGTTTTTGGAAGCTTGCTTTTCTTATAAAAGAAATTATTATAGATTAAAGAGATTGACGGAAGGTAATAAAATTAATTTTGAACTAACAAATTACTTCTTTACTTCAAGAAATTTTCATCGCTGATTATGGTATGTTTCATTTGTACAAGTTTGAAATAACCACCGTTCCTGGCTGCCGAAATAAACACTGGTATTCACCACAGACGCTTTGTTTGAATTGGTTGGGTTTGGATTATATTAGCACTATTTCTAATACTTTACATGAAAGAAATATTGAATAAATTGAGAACCATAAATTTGTACCAACATTTTAACTTTAATTTCATATTATTACCTGTGCTGCCTTGGGGAACAATGCAGCAACAGAAATAGGGTCTATTCGTATTTCCTGGTGTGCCACCCCGTCAAGATCTCCGCATATTTTCTTTGTGCTCCCTGTCAATTTGAACACTGTCACTCTTAATCTCCGAGTAGGCTGTAAGCAAAGATAGCTTCGACTGCACTCTTCTACAAAAGATGTTAAAATTCCTGTTGAATATGATAGACGTAATAATGTGGTCGTTTCGATCGAAAAAATAGCAAAGTGGTACCACCGATGTCATCAAAGAATAGGCGCGACACTAAATCGAAACTCAAACTTACATGTATTATAGTAATGTTAATACATAATAATAATAAAAAAACTAATTGAAAGTCAGCTATTGACTTCCCGATGAGACGTTTGTTCCGTAAATATCTTGTTCATGCACGTGCAACCCAGAGGCAATCATATAGGTGCAACCCACAGGCAACCCATAGCAACCAACTCTACCCATGTTGCACCTATATAAGCGGCAGTGTTTAAAGTTGTGTTATGTGTGATTCAAGAACTTCGCAATCATCAAGAAAACTTGTGTCACTTTTCATACATACTTCGATTTTAACACTCGCCATTATCATGTACTGAGCTGAATTCTGCACTTTACTGAATACGAGGCTGTATGTGAATTTGGGCTAAATGTTGGAGGAAAATCCAGGTTTTCAAATCAAATTCTCGTATTTTTCCCGGTACTTCCAGGCTTTTTCCAATTCTCGATTTTTTCCCGGTTTTCAAGGATTCCAGGTTTGCTGGCCACCCTGTAAAACATTAAAAGCAAAGTGGTTATGTTATAGTACATACGCAGTTTATTGAACATCAACCCAATGATTGTGGCATACCACCTCATAAGATAGAGTTGCAGCTTATTATTGGCCAGTAGGGAGAAGTGGTAAAAAACTCGGATACAAAAAGTGATAAATTTTTTGAGATACATTGCATTGATTGCGTCATTTTATGTGTATTGTTACACACTATTGGTTTTAATTTCATGAGTGGAATAGTCTTTTTAAACTTGGCAAATGGATGCTCTTACCAAATACAATATCATTCACTTCGATTCATTTATATGCTACGTAAGGAAGGAAGATTGCACACCAATATTTTTTGCTGAATTTCAGCTTCAACAAAAAATAAAGAATATTAAACAATCACATTTTAAAAATATAAACAAGATTTGTCCTAATTTGCTTCCAATACAAGACAGGTTTCAACAAGAAGTGTGGTAGTAATAGAGTCGGGGGCTCCAATAGTGGATTTCCGGGTAGTTTCGGGTAGCAATTTTCTGGGTAGTTCTTAAATTTTTCAATTTTTTACTCATTCAAAATTGTAATTTATTTGAATAATAATTGTAGTTAATATCGGAATGTAATATAGATAAAACTAATTTTTAATCATTATACAGACAAGATTTATTAATTAGTTCTTAGAACTCAAATAAAAGAATTCCTGAGAAGAGTAATTTATTTGACTAATAGCTATTAGTCAAAATAAAAATATTTTTTCTAAAAACAGACATGCACAAATTCACTTATTCTGATTAATATAGGAGTGCAAAAAGGTAAGTAAAGCTAATAAATAAGCATTAAAAAGGATCTGTAATAAAAGAATCTCATTCTAATTAAAATTATTTAAATTTTTTTTTTTTTTTTAATCTTGATTGCACATGACACATTGCAATCGCCGGGCATGTCATGTATCTCATACAGAGAGTTCTGCCTCAAAAGAAATTGGAGACCACACTCAAGGGGAATATGGGTTTTAACAAAAGTTATATGATGTAAATCAAATTCACGTATTTTTTTCGTCATTTGAATTACACATTTATATTCATGTTATATTCATGAATTTTCTTTTATTTATTTAACCAGATCAGTGGGATTACCACTTTACAGGTGAGTATTAGGTTTTATGTATGTATGATAATCGATAATGGCTCAAAATTACGAGTTACTATAAATTAGCACACCATCATACCCCTACTTCCGATTGAGGACATCCCCACTGGTATCTCTATGATGAATGTTAATTTTATGAAATTGAAGGTAAGAAGAAAGCAAGATCAAGTAAGAGGTGAAACACAATTTCTCTAGTTATTTGAAAGAAATACATCAATACACTGGTAATACAAATTGTAGAGTAGAGTAAAAAGTAAAAGTGCGAGAAACTACAAATATAATTAACATTGGCATTTTCAATAGTAAATTATAATTCAAATTAAATTATTTTTCATATCATATTTCATTTTTTCTCGTGGCTCGTGCTTGGTGGAATACCTGTATATATTTCATTAATTTCAAGCAGAAATTACACAAAAACTACTTGGAATTTTTTTCAAAAAATTGGACACGACGTTTTGTAAGAGCTTATTTTGTACAACGCTTTGTCTCAGGCAAAAGTCCCTTTCTTCAATTTTGTAGTTTAGATTTTTTTGCAATTTTCGAAAAAACAGATCAATACCCCAAAATGGGACAAGCACCATATTTTTAGCATTCCTTATTGCATAGGTGGAGAAAATTTAAAGAAAAAATTTGGACCGGTTGTTGGGAAAACATTGAATAATTTTAAGCGCAAATTACAAAAAACTACTCATCTTTTCAAAAAATGTACATAATCTTTATAAAGAGCTAATTTTGTACAACAGACTGCCGAGGCAAAAATTTTAACTTCAATTTTGCTGTTTCAAAATTTAGTTTTTACAATTTTCAAAAAACAGTGATACCCGAAAATGGACAAACACCATAATTTTTACCGCATCTTACTACATATGCGGAGAAAATTTAAAGAAAAATTTGGAGCAGTTTTTGAGGGGAAAAAAAATTAAATTGTCATATTCAAAATTCAAAATTTAATTCCAAAGGTTTAAAATCTATCTTCCAATATCATAGTAGTAGGAAGACTCCGAAAAAATTTTTTATTTATTTAAAGTAATATACAGGCAACAGTACAAATCTGATATGGCCTGAATCGGCGCTAACATAATTAATTGTTTTCAACATATCACATTATTTAATATCACATGAAAATATAAATGAAAGTATCACATTGTACCACAGTAATTCACAATTTTTTGAAAATTTTTGTAAAGGAGGAACAGAGTTCGCACATCAATGAAGTCTATGGCCTTCCTCGTTGAAGAGACCATCATAAGCTCTTTTGAAAATCTCAAGACTAGATGCTGCCACCACGTTCTGGGGTAGTATGTTCCAGGTGTCGACAACTCGGTTACCTATGAAGTTCTTGGGCTGCATTAGATTATGTCTAGATTTTACAAGTTTCATACCATGACCATGTAGATGTAGATTTTCAGAGAGCTGAAAAATTCTACCAAGATCGGAGTTGTAATACCTGTGCAAGATCTTGAAAGTTTCAAACATGTCACTGCGTTTTCTCCTAGCAGCAAGAGTCGGAAGTCAGAGTCTCGTCAGTCGTTGATCGTAAGCCATGTTCTTGAGGTCTACAGGGATACGTGTGGCTCTCCTTTGTACGTTTTCCAGCAGATTTATGTCTTTGAGAAGGTAAGGATTCCAAATCGCAGTGCTAAATTCAAGTATCGAGAAAGTAGGTTCTATATAGGGAAGTGAATACATCACTTCTCACAGTGTTAAAGGCTTTGCGCAGTATAAATATAGCCTTGTTAGCCTTTTTTGCAATGTTACACACATGGTTTTCCCATTTGAGGCCGTTAGAGATCATAATTCCCAGATCCATCATGACCTTGACTTCAGACAAGTTCCTTCCGCCTATTTGGTAATTTCGCTTTGGGTTGGTTCTTCCAATATGCATGACCATACATTTTGTTTCATTCAGGGGTAACATCCAAATTTTCGACCACTCATAAACACTATTCAAGTCTTCTTGAAGGTGGAGATGATTCGACAGAGGGTTAGCGTAGAATTTGGTGTCATCTGCATACATCATGACATGGGAGAGCCAGTAAATTGCTAGTATAAAGGATGAATAAGATCGGTCCCAGTACAGAGCCCTGGGGAACTCCGCTGTTGATTTTCTTCAGTGATGACTTGTTTCCCCCAATTCTCACGCAAAAACGGCGAGCCTCAAGAAAAGACTGTATCCAGCGCAAAAGCATCCCCCTTATGCCAAAGTAAGCAAGTTTATGAAGCAACCTTCGGTGCGGTACCTTGTCGAATGCTTTGGAGAAGTCCAAGTAGATGATGTCTGTAGGGTTTCCATTATCTAGATCCATTGTCCAGTCTTGCAATGAGGATAATAGGTTTGTAATTATAGATCTCCCTGGTACAAAACCGTGTGGGTGTAGTGGTATGCGTCCAGTTTTCAAAGCAAAGTCAAGTATCTTGTCCGCCAGAATCCGCTCAAAGACTACATACCGAGCTAATCAAGCTAATGGGCCTGTAGTCAACGGGATCCAGCTTACTACCTTTCTTGAAAACTGGTATAATATTAACTGTTTTCCAGTCCGTCGGCAATGTTCCGGAATCAAATAAGTCTCGAAAGATTTTACATACAGCTGGGGCAAGTTCTCGTGCACATTCTCTCAGTACAAGAGGGATACCATCTGGACCAGCAGAAGAGTTAGGATCTAGCGATACGAGAACGGTGTAAACATCTGCAATATGTAAGTTGATGTCTTCCAGAGTTTCTTCAGAAGGAGGTGAAGATATAGATGGGAGGGAATCGTTTGGTTCCAATGTGTAGAAGTTTTGAAAACTTTCTGCGAATACCTCGGTGATATCACCAGGATTCGAAGCAATTTCCCCATGATCTTGCCGGGGTATGTGGGATAGAGACTTTAGAAGAAATCTGTTTGCGAATGTACGAGTACAGATGTTTGCCTTTGGCCTTGGCAGTATTTTGTTCATAATTTCTCCTACGAGCAAGAATCTCATTTAATATTAACTTGTTATATTTTGCGTTGTTGCGTAACTCTTTATATTTTCTGTGTTGTGATTGACAGTTGGTGGATTTAAATTTAGTCCATAGTCGTTTCTTTTTGCGTATCAATTGTTGTATCCTTTTAGTAATCCATGTTGAATCTTTGTAATTTCGAAAAATCAGACAATTCAATGATAATGAGACCTTTACCAGTGTCTTATACATCCTTTGCACTATCCAACAACAAAATTTAATCATACATTTTGGAGCCTTTTTTCTGAAAATGTTGAAAATGTCCGAGGGGTTTCATGTAAAGTACCCCTCAAATTAAAATATCGGTTTCAAATTCCAGGGGCAGTGTCATCAGCCAGAACAATTTGGGAATATCAATTTCTTACAGGAACAATAGCTCAATAACTGTGAATATAGGTAAAAAATATACATGAGGAAAATTTCCAAAAATTATTAAAAACATTTACAAACTTTTATTGTGACTCACCTGTCTGCTGATTTGCAGCTCGCTCAATGAGACCATCAACATACTCTTCTACATATTTTTGCACCTAGAAATAAAACAAAGTAAGAGAGTCTGCTTCACTTCGATCACTGATATCCTACATGAAATTTAATTTAGAGAGAAATCTAATTTAAAAAGAAGTCAAAAGATGGCAGATTAGGGGATGACTTCTTTGCCATCTGCTAAAGACAACGAATTGTCTTTACTAAAAAAATGTATTTCTTAAAGATATGTAGAAGATGTAAATAATTGAGGACAACATACCTCACATCCCTCATCTGAACAACACTGTTAGGTATGGCTGTCATTTTATGTATTTGGGGCTTAGTATCTGTGTACATACATACCTCTGCTGAAACATTTCTGCTAGTCAAGTTAATTCGGGATTTTGTCAGGGAAATTGTGTCCATTACGAAAGGACGCACAGTCTTCAGAGGAATTGGCTGAAGATGAAATTTTTTTTTGTTAATTTTGAGTATCCCAACATGTTTTGGAACTGCCTCTCCTTCACATAAAGACGTAGCTACTGGGCTACCTGTAACAAAACAAAACAAAAAAGTTAACAGACCACATTTTCACTTCATAGGAATAATTCAAGGGTTTCACAAATTTGAATGGCAATTCATCAAACTGAACAAAATCATCTGAACAAAATTAGAATGAAAAAAAGTAATATTTTAGGAAAAGAGATTTTTTTTAATTGTCAAGACTTTTGAATTTGTTATTAATTACATACATGCCCGCGTGCGCATAGAGTAGAGAATAGTTTTGAAAAACCTCCTTAGATAGCGCAGTCGGCAGGCAAGGATGTCCATCGCCATCTATCTCTGGGACCAAGGCATTTTCGATGAGAAATATGTTTCAAAGCTATATAATGTTTCAACCTTAGGGAGCTCTTTTGGCGTCATACTATACGAATCACTTACTAAAGCTTTCATTTCCATCAAGAAATTTGTGAACTAAATCACGCCTGTATACGGAATACGTGTTTGTAATATCAGCCCAGATTAGTCGTATAGCTCCTGTCCGATGCAACCCGCTAAGCAACTACTGTCTGCCAGAAATGGTTTTGGTCATTGTAATCTCTGCTCCCATCAAAATAAACTGCATATGAAAGTGATCTTATCTACCCCCGATAAAGGAGCACCAAAAAGACATGGAACTAGTGGACTTTATAGAAAGATGTCCCAAGCTAATCGATTGCGTGGGTGGATCTTTTGGATATTTTCGCCATTGTCAACCTCTCAGCTAACACGGCTCAAAGGTTTCAAAACATGGATTTTTGCAGCCTGTTCGGCTACAAAGTAAAACAATAATAACATGAAATAGAATAAAATAACCGCAAACTGCAACGTTTCACATTGATTGATTGAGTGATTGAATTTAAGGGTGCTTCAACAGCCAAGGTCATTGGCGCCTATGTCAAATTATTTTAAGACCAGTACACACTGTTGCACTGCCAAGCTAAAAGAAAAAAATTAAAATTTTAAATGGAAAGCAAAGTAAAACTGAAAAGGAATGTATTCTAATAAAAGGGTTTGGCAGAAAAGATCCAGATAATTACTTCAAAATCTCGGACTTAAAAGCCAATAATTGGCATTATCATCTCTCAGACGAGGATGTAGAAGTTAGTCTCTTGTAAAAAGCTTGCAGAGAGAAGACTCGTCATGTCTAAGAATCTCCGCTAGGGTGCTAGCAAGGTGATGCCTTCGGCGACTCTCTCTTATCTTACCACAGTGCAAGAGAACATGCTCCATGGTAAGCTCTATTTTGCAGTATTCGCATATAGAGGGTGAGTCCCACGCAAAAGAGATATCCGTGGGAGAAATGGCAGAGACCGATCCGAATGCGTGTTAAAATGGTCTCCTCGCGGAAGACCAAGGATTTATGGAATCCATGATTATCGTGAGCTTAACATCTGAGTTACGCCACTCTGTTTGCCATTCACTGATGATAGAGCATTTGATAAAGAGTGTAGTGTCTTCCGTGGGGACTGCAAAGTGTCTGCCTTTTCTTCGTGGCAGACTTTGTGCCTGGTCAGCTATTTCATTTCCTCTCATTCCACGTGGCCAGGGACTCAAGAAAAGACTAAGATATAGCGGTGAACCAGTTGATGAAGGATTTGGTGTTGGATGGTCATTGTCAGAGGATCACAAGACAAGAAAGAGGAGATGGATTCAAGACAGCTTTTGGAATCACTGCAGATAAGTACTTTCCTTAATGACATCGTTCAGCCAACTTAAGTGCTTTCAAGAGCGCATACTTCTCTGCAGTATAGACGCTACACGAAAGTCTAATAGGAAACTTCGCGTGGTACTACGGCAGTAGAAGGCACATCCGACTTTGCCATTTTGGGAGGAGCCATCAGTGAAGATGAAGTAATGGCCAGGATTCGTAGATTTTATTGCCTGGAATTCTGAAAGGAATGTCCTAGGTGGAGTTAAGGATTTAGGGAGGTTAGACAATCTACGGTCTATTATGGGCCGGTGTCTACGTCTTCGTCGTCTCCGTTGTATATGTCCGAGTCTTGCCATTCGACTTGTCCTTTGACTGGTCCTTCGACTGGTCCTTCGACTGGCCCTTCGACTGGCCTTTCGACTAGCCTATAGACTGGCCCTTCGTCTTTCTCTTTGTCTACATCTTTCTCTTCGTATTCATTTACATTGGTATTTTGAGGTACTGAAGGTTAATCAACGCCACCTACATAGATCTATTTAGGAGGCGTTGATTTAATTCCCGGCCTACTCACCAAATCGAACACACGCGCACACGACCAGTTACTCAAATACTGTACATGGATAATAATATAAATAAGGCAATATTTTTGTTCCTTATGTGGGTGGTACAAATGGATATTTCCCTCTTTAATTTTAGACAAGCCAATAAACAAAACGACTTAATATAATCTTCAACTATACAATCCACAAATAGTTTCAAATTAATTATACATCTCAGTTGTTGTCTACTGCTCACAAACTTTTATTATACTTTTCCTTTAGAAATTTACGAATAATATCCGTAAATGATAATTGGGTACCCTCCGTCCATCTGTCCATTTCTCATGGTTTAATCCTTTCAACTCAACCAATAAAGGCAATTAAGGAGTTACTTGAAGTGATTCCGTCTCCTAGTATGGAACTGATCATTTTGTTGCTAACCATTCAAATGATTCTAGAATTGCTTGATTAGATATTGCGGACGCGCCAACTGCTGTCATTCGTTCCATATGTGTTGTGCATGTTTTCATTGCAGGAGGTGGCTGCGATCTCCCGCGATGAAAACATGGCGAGATCCGGCGCCAACTAACCTCAGCTTTTTCCCCAACCAAGTATCTCGGAGCACCACCCCAGCGGGGAACCGCCCCAGATGGGACCAGCTCCAAGCTTCCGATAAGTATGAGTAAGGATGAGGGTAGGACAAGGAAGAGGAAGCAAAGATCGCGCACGGTTCGTGGCCCGTCTGTTAGGGAACAGCTCCTGCATTCGCCTAGTGTTGATAGGAGAAACCACTAAAACTACCGATCAGAACAGCCGGCCGCTAGAATTCTCCTCCAGGCAGCGGCGGAAGTAGTTCGACCTAGCTGTTGTCTAACTAGGGTCGAAAATCCTGACATCTGGATGCGAGCCCTGCGATCTCTTCGTCAGAGACACTACAGTGTGACTAAGCTATACCATTCTCAGTACATGATTCTAAGAAATTTGTCTAAAAACGTGATTTTTACACATCCGCAGTAAAAGCTGTTACTTTTACGGTCTACACGAAGTGCTAAAAGTGAAACTATCCTCAAACGTTCAGATAAAACAGTGTGACTGCAATAAAGATGAAATACTTTCGGCTGATAACATCAGCTAGTAGTTACTCACCGAGACGTAACATTGTGCACGATTAAATGATTTGTATATTTGAATGAAAATGAAATGAATTCACTAAGACTGTCTAAAAAGGTGTATGACATATGTGGTTTAAGTGATTTTATTTTGCTCCTAGGACTGCGCGACTGGACCTATTGGCCTTGTGTATCTTTCCTATTTGCAAAATAAAATGTCAGTTTTACCACTCGTACCATAGTTATTTTATTTTTTAAGCAACTAAAACATGTTTTCGGTGACTTATGGCACCTAGAGAAGTGATCAATAATTCAGTAAATTCCCCTCGATAATAGAAATAGACTGACCGGTTCCCTCTAGAATATTCTAGAAAAACGTTTTTTGATAGTTTCAACGCACCTCCCTAAATTGGTGAAATGCTGTGAATTACTTGACCTTCTTCCTCGCATTTACATGAATCAATACGAATTGACCTATTACACTGACCAATTTATTACACCAATTTGACAATGGAACAAACATTTAAACAAGTATTTCAATCTACTCTTTTTTTATGAAGCTTTTTATGTCCAATTTTGAACAAAAGTAAAATATTTAAAATTTATTTAATAGCACAACTTTTATGTACTGTAGAGAAAGTACTGTAATGCTGCAGCAAAAAGCGACGATTTTTCGACAAAAAAGTAGTTTTGTGGGTCCCTAATACTGAAAAAGAGGATATTCTTGTTCCTATATGTCGCAAATTATATGGTCTTTGATACCGAAGAAATGATTAAAGAATAAACGTTTGAATGCCCGTCTGTGAACTACGGTAGCAGCCAAACCGTAAGCAGGATTTTTATCAAAATGCATATTCACAGATCCACCTGGCTGAAATCACGGCCCCTTGAACTTGAAACAGATATTTTGATTTTCGCAGTTACTTTACATGAAGCTTCATGGTTATTTTCAAAATTTTCTCAAAAAGGCTCCAATTTTTTCTTTGAAATTTTTCTCAGATAAAGCAAAGATGGTTAATAAAAAAAAGTAAATTTTCAATTAACACTGAATTTTCAAATATTGAAAAGTTTAAAATTTTGACATGGTATTCCTACAACTAGATAGAGAGAATGAAGATAGAGGTATTTTTTTCTTATTGAAATCAGTTTTTCAAAATTAGATCATTAAATAAGTCATGTACATATGTGCCATATTCATACGCTTTCTCTTTGAGGGTGAACTTCGAGCAAGCCATTACAAACCGGACTATTCAGAAAACACAGAAAAACCTTGCTTTTGCATGTCGTGACATCTAGAGAGGCATGTGATGTCGTGACTTAATCATTATTAATAACAAACAAGACAAAATGTATTAATTGCACATACTACATTCACGGTAACATTACCATACCGGCAATCTCACCCCCTACATTTATATAGGGGGTGAGATTCTGAGAAGTTCTTATATTGAAAAAATAGACAAGTATGAGTTTATGTCATTTCTAAAGCATATGTAATTATCATTTGTAAAACACTGATTAATTACTTTTGATACCTAATTACTTTTTTGTAGTCACCTTACTTGCACAGTAACTTTGAGAAGCATATCACTAATTTACGTTGTTTTAGGGAGAATGCCACATACGCAAATAAAAATCTAAACATACCTATAATGAAGTAAAAATGCACCAAGCAATAGAAAATGTAAATAGTGGAAAATTAAGTAGGAAAAAGCTACTGAATTGTATGGAATTAGCAGGTTCACTTTAAATGTCAAGGAAGAGTGGGTTATACCAAAATACAATATTGTTGCTGAGATTTTCAGATTAAATGTAAGAAAGGGAAAGCACTTTTTCCTTATCGCATTTTATCACAAGACAAAATAGTTAATGAAACTTATTTCAGACTAAGTTCTCAAAGCAGTTAAATAACCTGTTTAGGGTATTGAAACTGTCAAAATCCAAATACTAATACTAATAATCATAATATTTGTTCTGATGCATATTTATGTGTGTTTGTTTAGTATCCAACTCTTACACATTTAATAATTGACACAGCCAAAAGAGATGGCAATGTTTTGCTAAAAAACAAACAAACAAACAAACAACAACACATTGAAAATTCGGAAGCTGTGACTTCAATATTTTGAAGACACATTATACTTTTGTGACAGATTCAATTTTCCAAATAATTATTGAGAAGATTGACACAACAAAGTAGAATTTTATAAGAAACAAAGATGTGGCCATTTAACCCCCCATTACCATACTAGCTCAATCTAAGTGATTAAATATATGAACTAAACATTTCTCTCTGTGGAAGCAACTGGTTGCAAGCACCAACTAGGAATGCTACATCGATATCATATTTTCAAAACATGAATGATTCTGTAAAAAATATCGATGTTTTAAACATCCATGGGTTGAAGTCTAGAACACGGTACAACCTAAGGAAGTCGTTTAAATCGGCACTTCACGCCGCTCCAGCGAGGTGGGAATCCACTGCGGAGGGGACGAGGGGTTGTTAGGCGATTATAAGAGGAGGCATTTTCACCTTAGTATCTTGCCAGAGCTCTCTTACTAAATAGTACTGCAATTGGGTTGGCGTGCTTGTGTGATAAACTTTTCAATTGTGTTTTCTAGTTTTGAAACTCATAAAAACCTATCACCTCACTGCCTAGCAGAGGCAGCCAAACTGCTCACTGAATCTTTGAACGTGCAATGAGTCACAGCCCAGAGTACTAAGTCTTTCTTACACCCTCACATGGCCTTGACCAATACAGCTCTGACCGAGGGGTTACAATTCTCAAAGCTGGGTCGGAAGATGCGCGAATAGAAGCCATGCCCTTACACTTTCCCATGCTCAGAGAGCCAGGAGGGAGGGAATTTCCCTATGGTTAATGTCTTGAGGGAAACTGACCCCAAGGTTGAATTCTACACAGAGCTGAAGCCCCTCTCCAATGTGCAGCTGCCATGACTGAAACCCATTACAGGGACAGAAAATGGACTTGCAGATGCATTCTTTCCATTAAGAGAACCTCACGTCTCTCTGCTTACATAAATTCACAGAAATTTCATTTTATAATGTATTTTTTTCGCTGCAGGACATGAAAAACCGATCCGTTTCTGCATTGGAAGGTTTCGTTTTATGCTGTGTAAAATCCCATTTCTTCACGGACCAGCAAAATTTTTGGATTAAGGCAGGTTTTCGGCTTGTGCAGGTTTTGGTTTACACAGATTTTACTGTATATATACTATACAAAACACTAAAAGGTACAGATAGCAGTTCAAAACTTTCTGCAAAACTTCAGCTGAATAAATAATGTTCACAAAGTGAATACTAAGTTTTACTTAAAGAAATCCATTACAGAACTAATTTCAGATATCATTCCATAATTTCAAGATTTTGTAATTTGGGAAACATTTTGTATTTGGGCAGTTGCCTCTTTTAATTAAAATATTGTGTATAATGGTTTCAAATAAAATATTGCTTATATCTGAGATCTCAAAAAGTATCTATATCATGAACTTTAACATGATGTGAAACGATTCCTGAAATAATTCCACTTAACAACTTACCAGGCTGAGTAATACGGAAGTCCTGCGTAGAATTCCAGTCTGCATGAATTAGGCATTCATGTTCATGACCCCACATCACCAAATCAAGGAATGTTGGTAACATTGTGTCTTCAATAAATTTGTTTATTCCTCTATTTACACGGTTTTGATGAAGTACAAACATATTGAACCAGGACTCTTGCTGCTCGCTTGGGCGAAAAAAATTTACCTGATGGAACAATTTGAGATAAATGATTTACGAAAATCCAAGTTTATTAAAAGTAAAATACAATTATTTTTTAAAACACCACTGATTCCTGATAATAAGGACTGCAAGGTGCAAGATTCTAACAACTAATTCTATGCAGTCCTTTTATTCGTGTCTTCATGACATTGATTTTTCTCTTTCATGGAGTACAAAATAAGATCTAGAGGTATGTGCAAAACAAAATATATTATGTTAATAACATTCTCTTTCAAATTAAATTTTTTCTAAGATTTTCATATTTTCAAAATTTATTGCACTTGAAAGACATCCATTATTTTAAGAAACATTTTTTCCGGATACTTGTTGAAGATAAATGTAGTTATTACTAGTTAAAATACGTCTTATAGATTTTACACATTAAGATAGTGTGAAAAACATTTACAAAGGTATTGTTTAAAATAAGAAATTTCAATTTCTTTAGCCATATGAACAAATGCCTTTTCAACAAAAAGATTTGCATTAATGTACATTGCAAGAAGACAGAAAATTGGATAGGTTGGATGAAGATAAAATTGTCAAAATCTGGGTAAGGCACGTAAGATACATAATTAGCTATAATGTTCTCACCCCACATGTAAATTATTAAAGGCTTTATTATTTAGAAGCACTTCTCTCTCTCTCTCTCGTTCAAAGAGAAATGCAATTTTGTTTAGTGTGGGTAATTTCCAGGGCTCAGATTCTAATGACTTGTCATCTTTTCATCAGTGCATCCTAGATAAAGCTAACTCATAAATTAATATTTATCGTGACAGGTAAGTGATAGAAATGAATAGTTATTGGGTCATTTTCTGTTATTTTGCACTTTTTAGGTAATTTTTTTGGACCTTTGCATCGTTTTTATGCACTTTGTTTGCATTTCATATTTTTTTGTACTGAATGTTTCCTGAATTTACAATGACAAACTAAAACATAGTTTTTATTATATTTTCAGTTTATGACGATATTCACCACTACAGTGGACTCTGTTTTTCAAACTCTCAAAATGATATGGATCTTCGGTACCATAGATCCCCATTCCATTGACCATTCCTCGGCTTTTCACAACTGGCGATTGGAGCTAAGGATTACATTTCCTCTTAAAATAAAGACTTTATATTAAATATAACTTTATACAAATAAATTTTATTTAAAATTGTAAAATTTATTGAATAAATAATCATTTTCATACAATAATCAATTTCATTCAATCGTTTTCATAAATACAAATTTTTTTATTTATTAAAAAATTAGGTAATTTTCCCCTTATTTTTAACATTAATATAAGTAATTTCAAAGAATTTTTAGTTCATCAGAATCCAAGCCCTGGTGATTTCCAATATCAAGACTAACATAAAAATTTCTATAATTATTATAACTTTTTTCATATTTTGGTTCCTGCCTCAACAGCCCAAATCAAAATAACTTACCTTGTTGGACCGAAACAGTCTACTAAGACGATCATCTGGGATGTGACTTAGGCCAAATAACGCAAGATATGTTTCTCCTTTTCTCATAAGAAGGGGAGACACATTTACAGCTTGCAAATCATTCCATCGACCAAAATAATTCACCAAGCCAGAGGCACTCAATATATCCAATGAAGAAATTCGTCCATGTCCTGTTAAAAGTACCAAAATCTTCATATCTTTCTTTGAATTACAAATATAATTAATAATTTCCTACTACTTCTAGTCATTTATGACACTGATGATTTTGGAATTCAATTCTGAGGATGTTTTATCTAGTTTCTTAAATTTTCTGACCTTCTTCTTTACCAAAGCAATTGTTATTGAATTGCAATTGTCATTGAATGATACACCTTATCGCAAGTCACTTCATAAGCTAGAGAACATTAGTTCACTGCTCACTGTTAATTATCATACACTCCATGCTTTTTTCTTTAATAATTAACAAGACTTTCATTTTATTCATTTTGATATTCAAATAATAGTTTGCTGGAAACCATTTCTTACATGTACTTTGTACTTCTCAGAATTTTTGTTACTTCTCTTTTTAGTGCCTGACACTTACTAATATGTAAGTCTACTGAGAAAGGCTCACTCGTGGCTCGTAGCAAAGTTGCTAGCCTTTCACCACTGAGGTCCGGGTTCGATTCTCATCAATTCCCGTCGAATCTCATGTGAAATTTGTTCTAATAAAACGAGTTTGGCTGCTTCACAAGGGCTAGTCCAACCCCTGTGAAATGTCCTAAACCCTACCCCTTTCCTAATTCCTTCCCATTTCTGGCCGCTGGGTAGTGATGCAGGAGCGCGTAGTAGGAGGCGCGTTCACAGAGATTCTACCTGGCGGTCCTCTTGACAACCGACAGACGAGACCAGACAAACGTAAAATATGCTATATTAATGGAGGATTACTCTGCGCTCAACGCTTGACAAGAGGCGAAGAGACACGTTGCGTCGATAAATAATGTGATAAGATTAGGAACACAACAAATTTTTAAAAAAAGTAAATAAATAAATACTTATTTGTCTGTGATAAAAATCATTAACATCAATTTGTAGCTAATTTTTAAAATTATTCATTGACTAACAATAATGTTCAAACCTTTTCTTTTTCACATCTCATCACAGAAGATTTCATTTTATACATTAGGAATCCAAAGGCAATTTAGACACAAATATTGTGAGGCAAGACTGATACAGATCATAACTAGAAATTTGAGATCACACTTTGAAATCAGAGTGCTTACCATAAATTCCAAATCAAATTATCACAATTACAAAACCTTCATTTCCTACCACCTCTCAGAAATGTTCTATATACATTACAGCCAGAAGGTAGTTCACTCAAAAGAAGTCCAACAAATGTTCAGTGTTTTTAAATTCTACCTAAAATTTGTGTTCTGGCAACAAATTATAACAAATCTTTTTACTAAAAATATTTCAAGTGAAACACTAACTTGTCAATTCATTTAAATGCAATCACTCACCACTTGGATCATCATGATTACCATGAATCGAAAATATTGGAATGGAAATGTTTAAATTTGGATCTTCATAATTTACTTGTGCATTCTGGAAATTTTCTGACTGATCACTCAGGAATTCGACACATATAGGCCTGCAACAATAAAAAATTCCTGCCTTGTTAATTTCACTTTTATATAAATGTAACCAGAGCTGAGTTTCTGGGGATGAACTTTGGGATGCATATTCATAACATTTTATTTGTCTTACTACAACCTAATGAAGACATTCGCAACAGACCACTCAGAGAATCAATCAACTTCTTTAAATTACATTCCATTTTGTCCAGTATTTTAACAGACATTTTTGGGCACTGTTACATTATGAAAACATTTGTAAAATACTTTTTGAAATATGATTGATTCTGTTTAATAACATTTGTTCACTTTTTTTTTAAGTTCTGAAACCTAGGATTTAGAACTCTTGACACTAAATCCTAGGAGTTAGAAGTTCTGAAAAAATGAACATAAAACAAATGAGATTCAACATAATCAACCTTTTTTTTGTTTACAAATATTTTCGTAATGTGTTTACTCCTAAAAAATTTGTATGTCATTAAAAAACTGGACAAAATCATATGTAATTTAAATATAACTGACAGTCAAATTCAAAATTAAATCAATTAATTTTTGCCAGAACATTAGCATGGTGATGTAACATTAAAAATTTGATTATTTTTATCTTGTATATAAAGGGGAAATCAAAAAATTCTTGTCATTTTTCTTTTACTTGCCTAAGATCTGAAGTTAGAATTTTGTTTTCAAAAAAGAATTATGTATTAAGAAGTTAATTGGCAGCTTGAATTTTCACAAATATTATTAAATACAATCAGCTGTCACATTACAAAAAGAAATGTTTGAGTACACAATAATAAAAACCATTAAATGCAAAAATTTCACCTACCTATTGCCCATACAATAATGTCTTATAAGTGCCATACATCTATGAATACATTTAGGTGATGGTTTATTGTCATGAAAAAGATCTCCTCCCAAAACTATCATATCAACTTCCTGCTGCATTCCAATATTAAGTATCTCTTCAAATGTGTTAAAGCTGTCATCCCCTGAATTGGCAAAAAAAATGTGCAAAGTTAAATTTGCATTATGGGGAACTTAAGAACCTTAAAAAATATAGTGTCAATTTACCTCTGATAGGGTCATTTTCTGCATACCCTAAATGTACATCAGTTGCAATAAGCAACTTCATTGTATCCTCTGGCAACATATCTCCACTAGTAGGCGCCATCGTACTTACTTCAAACAGTAAGAACACAAATTAACAATGCTCTAAATACAAATAAAAGCCAAAGAATTACGTCCCGTTTGTACTGCACTTACCACACAATGTAAAGAAATGTCAAATATTTTAAATTCAAAAAGGCTAAAATTTGTAAATTCTCTAAGTTCTCAATCGAAAATGACAGTCAAGTAGATGAGTCGTTTTCTTCGAATGCCATTCAATAATTTCTTTGCGCTACTGCTGGTTGCTCGAACAATTCGCAAGCCTTGCAAGTGTCCAGCACTTGAAAGGCTGTCAGAAACAGCACCTGAACAAGCACAAGCTTGTATACGCGCGGGACAGATCATGCGGCTACCCGCGCTGTGCCGGCTGTGCCTCGCGTATGTTTTGTCTGAGACTACTTTCCCTCCTCTTCTCCGCTAGTTTCTGATAAACAGATGAATAGCGACACTGCGCATTGTCGCGCTCTGTTGTTTTGCAGGATGCAGGTAGGTTTGTTTGTTTCTTTGCGTGAGGCATCGGCATGTTCTATGGTTTGTGATGGTTTGTACACCTTCCTCCACTTAAAAGGAAATTGAGGGACAAAATTAATTACTGTTATAGTCACCATTAGTTATTCTATAGCTGAAGAGATTTAGTTCATTGAATCTGAAGTTTCTTTTAGTTTTTCCAGTGACCTGAAACTTTTTGAGTTTATTTGAGGCATTTTTTGTAATTCTAAGGATGTTTCCTTTTGCGATTAGTGCATGAATGAACGCATATTAAAGTTTTCAATAACAGTGGCACTTTTTATGTAAATAATATGGAACCAGAAATTCTTGCCAGATTGATTCCTCAAGGGAAAGAAACTGTGAGACCTGCTTGCAAAAAGTGTGGGTATGCTGGCCATCTAACCTTCCAGTGCAGAAATTTTATCAAAGTAGATCCCAATAAGGAAATTGTTTTGGATGTTAGTAGCACCAGCAGTGATAGTGAAACAGATTATGTCACTCCATTAACAGCACTGCGTGAAAAAGAACTTAAAAAGAAGTTGAAGAAAGTAAAGAAGAAAGGTAAGAAAAAGAAGAAGAAAGAGAAGAAAAAATCACGGCACAGGTCAAGAAGTCGTAGTAATAGTGACAGTGACAGCGACAGTGAATCTGACTCAGAAAGTGATAGTTCAAGTGAAAGACACAAGAAAAAAAAGAAGAGGAAGAAGAAAAAGAAGAAGAAGGAAAAAGAACATTGAAAATGTATTGTATTAAAATGGATGTGTGTTTGTTTTGAACATAATTTTTGTTTATCACCGTTCAGCTTCAACAAAAAGTAGCATATTCTTTTTGACAATCTGTTAGTGCACTTTTTGTGTGTTTGTTCTTGAGCCTCTGACATTGTAATTTAAAAATTAAATTTCAAAATAAAATATTTGTATTGACATTTGTATCATGTTCTTTTGTATAAACCTAAAGCACACCAGCTTACAACCTACATTACTCATTTTCCATTAAAATCTTTTAGTCACAAATTATATTTTACTAGTAAATAAATAAAACATAACTATAAAGAGTATTAAATTGTAACCAAAATGATACAATTAATTTTATGTTATACTATTTACACAATTGCCAGATGACTGGGAATCTCTTCCCTAAATGTCGTATGACAATTTCCCATATTGTCAAATGAAAAAAGGAGAAAAACAGGTATTGATTATAAATGATGTAGTAAGGAAATAGTGTTTCATTACGTCAGGCTATCGTGGGCCCCTTTCAGAGGAACTATGGGCTTTAGACATCCCCATTCATGCCAATGGCATAAGCTAGTAAACTATTTGTTTTGTTATGAAATTATGCTTTCATATTTGTATAAATGTGCATTTATCTGGCTTAAAAAGATAATATAGTTAATGTTTGCTAAATTTCATGATGTGAAATCTCTACACAATGTGCATGCAAATTACTGCTGATCAGATTGAGAATTGAAGGGTTCACTGTGTCTCTTACTACTGGGCACCACTACTTGTCGTTCTAAAGTTGTTTTAAAGCAATTAATGGTATTCATGTAATGTTCCTCAATCAATCTATTCTGTCCTTGAAGGTGTAACTAACCGAATGCATTTGAACTACGCTTTTAAGCTGCTCTTATTTTATCTTGGTTTGTGAATAATTTCTTAGGAATTATAATCAAATGTATGTGTAATTAAGAAAACAGTTGAGAGAAGTTGAAATGAAAAGTGGTACTATGAAGAGAAGGAATGCACGTTATATAATACTATTTCTTGAGGGTTAAAAAAATACCACTTTGGCTAACAAAGCACTGATGGAAAATTGGAACAAATCACAGAGAAGTATGTAAAGCAGTGCGATATCCATTTGCTTTGATCTATTCTCAACTCTCTCATAAATAGATAAGTTTTGCAATCAATGAATTAATTTCCCTTAAAAGAGAACTTGGATAAATTCAATCCCAAAGGAATGAGACGAAAACAAAATCAGAAAAAGAAGTAGTAATTTTTAATAAAAAAATAATGCAAAATTGGTGATGGCCCAATGCTAGCCCTACCGTCTCAAGAGGCCAAGACCCTTCAGAATTGGTTCCCTGAATTCTGTTAGTGGAACTATTTTGATTGTAATGAAAGTACCTTACATTGTTTTCTCTAATATAAATGGCTTGGCTTCATATATTTTGTTTCATTCACTGCTGATTTCATAGGCCAGATCCAGACTGGTATAAGGAAATAACAGTAAATTGTACTAACATAAATCGAATGAGCTTGTTATAATTTTTGGTTATATAAAGCATGGAAATGTTTTGCTGTTGTGTAGTGAATTGCTGTGTCCAAGTCTCGATAAGTTCAAATGTGTTATTAGATTAATTTCCTTGCCCCTATATGTAATTTCAAACTAATTTTCTTGAGCATAAGAAAATGGACCTAAAAAATGTATTGGAATTGGATATCTAATTATGAAGAGGTTATCTCAACAAAACAAATGTTAGTTATTTAACCTGGATCAGTTTGTGTTTTTATTTCCACACAACAGGCTTGAATGGATGGCCAAAATATAAATAATAAACCAGAAGAAATTTTTTATTCCTTATAAAATGCCTACTGGTTTTCTTTTTTTTTAAAAGTGAAACTTTATTGTAATATATTTTTAATTTTGTCTTATGTTGCCAAATATGATTACAACCTTTTAATTTTATTGAATTTGTCTGAAAATGGGGATACATGTATTCTCGAAATGTTACATTGTAATAAGATCTTTGCATATACTTATGGACGGCAGTGAAAACCATGTTATCCTTACACAATCTTATTCTTCTTTGAAAAATGTCAAATATTTCATTGTCACATGATAAAGCTCTAAAGCAGGGATTTCCATCCCTTTTTCTTTCATCAACCTCTTGTAAATCATTCATTTGCTATACTGATCCCCTTATGTTTTCTCCATAATATAAAGCATCCATGAGCATGACAAAGAATTGCACATAAATGCTTAAAGAGAACTATTTCCTCTACCAATATTGTCACAAATACATTTTCGATAATGGAAGTAACTTGACTTGAGAAGCTTAGTTTTTAATTTTTAATGTAGTGTGTTTTTTATTATGTAATATAACTTCATTATCTGTGCATGTCTGCTAGAATTCAGCGGCAAATATAGTTATTCAAATTATTGTTCTCCATGTTGTTGTGGGAGGAAGTATTATTTCTTCACAAAGGTCATGATGAGGGATAAGAGCTCAAATCTACAGCTGATTTACCCTTGAAAATATTTTTTATTACACCGGAGCGAATATTTTGTTATCAATCCTCGCAATAAAGGCTCGTTTCTTTCTGTATTCAAAATTCAACTAGTACTAGACTCCGGTTGTAGTGAACTTAAGTCACTGGTCCCATTTCTCTTACATTACAAATAAGTATTATTATTATTATTATTATTATTATTATTATTAAGTAGAGCCCGGAAGTTCAGGCATTTATTCTAGCTACGGCAGGGTCCAGAAAATCATGTATAATCTAACAAATGATAATAGAATGGAAAAGAAGGGAATGAAGTGAAAAGAATTTTGTTATGATTCAAATGAATAAGTTTTTATATTAACACTGAATCATACATAAACATTTACATGGAAACTTCATCTTTGTTTTCTTGGTTGCACATAACTACTAAATATTTCTTCAGACTTTCTACATTTAAACTTAACCGTCTGTCCGAAAGAATATTCTTCACAGCCGAAAATGACCTTTCAACTTCAACCGAAGTAATGGGAGCATTAATATTAATTATTAATTGATTTGTTGCATCTACATCTTGACGCAAAGCGTCTCCAAGCCCCTTAAAGGGCGTTGAGCGCATTCTTTGGAATAATCCTCCATTAATTAATACTCCGTAATTACTATACTAGTCAAGTTTCGTCACGTCGCAGTCAGTCAGTGCCTTTTATCCCTTCGGCCAGGGGCTCGACGACGTTAGATCCCGGGGTTCCTGGTCGGTCACCCAACCAAGAACCCGCGAGTCTCGAATTCGCTTAACCTTCGTGACTTCACGGAGCGTAGTAAACGAATTCGGCTAGCGCCGCCGCATAATAAAATAAAGCAGGCAAATGAATTTGGAGACATCAATATCAACTCCAGGTACACCGCTCAGCACACTACAAATTGTTTTCAGTTTTTCCAAATCCTCATTCGCGCTAACGACACTTTTGTGCTACAGCTAAACATTATTCTCCAGGCACCTACATTAAACTCTCTAATGTTTCTTGAAAGACTTTCATGACTGACAGAAGAATTTCGCCCCTTTTTTCCAGATTTGCAATTATCTGCGGCAACTTTCCATAACGTGCGAGGATAAACGCAAGTTCACTGTTTAGTTTTGCATTACTCAAAAGCTTCTTCACTTCACGTACTGATGCAGCTTCGTTTTCTGGTAGAGCCTTAAATACGTCGCGGATTTTGTCTAGATGATTTGCGTAATACGCAGCAGCGGATATCCAGGTTCCCCATCTAGTCAATATCGGCTGTGAAGGAAGAGCTAATCCTGGCGCTTCTTGTCTGAAAATCCGGGTACGGGAAGGAGATTTCAAGAACACTATTTTAGTATTCGAAATCAACTTGTCTACCGTAGGATGCAAAGATCTTATCTCTTCAGCAATCCTGTGAAGTCCGTGGATTAAACACGTCACATGAAGCATATTCGGGAAGAGTACTTTCAGTGTCTGGCTGCCTTCTTCAGGTACGGGGCAGCGTCAGTGATGAAAAGTAGAACATTATCATGGCGTATGCCTTCAGGCCACAGGAGTAGTAAGGAATTTGTAAATAATTGAGCCATTGTTGTACCATTCGCTTTCTCCAATTCTTCAGATGTAAAAAGAAACGTTGAGAACTTACAGTAAGTCGGTTCCAGAGTTCCAATGACGACATTACCTAGATAGCGTCCTGTAGCGTCCGTAGTTTCATCAATGGAAATCCAAATGTTTTTATCACCAATTGCTTCACGAATTCTATTTAAAGTTTCTTCATAGCAGATGGTCAGATAGGTTTTCCTTAACGTAGATTCTGATGGTACCATTTCTTTCGTATATTTTTCTAAAAAGTGTCTAAACGTCTGGTTTTTCAATTTCCAAAAAGGAATACCAGCGGCGTCCATGAATGCCTTGCACAGATCGAGAGAAAACTGGGACTGTCTACTTGATGTTGCGTCCATCGCCGAAATTAACTGTTGTTCCTTTTTTCCACTCTTCTTCGCGATTGCAGATTTATGTTTTGTTGTTGCCATATGCTGAGAAATGAAGTACTTCTTTTCATGGTTGACAGCTTTCTCGCACAATTTGCAAAACAGAATAGCACCATCGGTGGAAAATACATCTTCGCCAAATTCATGCACATAGCGATACAACTTACTACTTAACGGCACGCTCAATTTCGGCATTATTAATACGATGTTTTTTAACACAATGTTATTCCTACGAAGTAACAGAGCGAACTGAAATATTCTCTTTTGAATCTTCAAATGGCACCAGTGAAAACACTGATATTACTTTCGTTCTTCGAACTCGTGTAATCGCCATTGAGCCGGGCCGTATCGCATGTCATATAGGACCTCCAAGGCGCTCTGCTTTAGTAGTGTGGGATGGAATCCCTCGTGGCAAAAGGAAGCCTGTGGGTGTCAGTGACAGAAATCGAAGGTTCCGAGCGGGTATCGTCTCGCTTTATCACAGCGGCTTTTAACACTTCCTGACCCTAGACCCGAGTTCAACACTTCCTTTTTGATACCATGCCTCCGCTTGCAGAGAAAGACAAAAGACGACGATGACCACGTATTGTTCTGGCTTGCAGACCGATAGAAAACGATATAACACATGACTTCCAATACTATAGAAATTGGTGCCAGGGTAAAAAGAGAAAAAAAATTAAGCAAAAATGACGAAAAAGGCAAAAATACCTAAAATAGGCATCATAAGCTAAAATAGGCAAAAAAAAAGGCAAAATGAAAATCTTCTAAAATGATTCCATAATCACATGTAAGTGACTCCTGTTGTTAAAAGTGTTAAAATCGTAATAATAAAAAAATTCCGGGCTCTACAAATAAGCATAAGAAAATTCGGTTATAGTGAACCTGAAACTCAGCTGTAGTGAACGTAAGAAATAAGTTCTGGAAATTAATTGGATCTCGTATGTTATTGGGCGAGTTGAAAGGCCTTCGGAGAGTGGGACGGTGTTCTAACTGTGCAAGAGGCATCGAAAAGTATTAAGAACGCATTTCGATACTTAGAGCACAATGCAGAATAAAGTACGGAGAGAGCACGAACTCTGGAGAAAGATCTACAGACATTTCTAGTGAGAAATGTATGTAGCAAACAATTGAGAATTATTTTTTAAGGACAAATAAAGATATTGAAATTTTCAGTTCGTGCTGTTAATAAATTTTGGTGTATCGCTATATTAAAGGTTTGTTCCAGCAGTAGTCCGAAACCCTCCCGAACTAGTCCGCGCATGCGCTGTCTAGTATTGGCTGTTCCAGCAGCAGCAGTATATACGCATATACTCTCTTCTATATATGTTGAGAAAATGTCAACAACAAAAAATGAACTTTGGGCGACGATAGATGGCAGCTGGCCAGAGAATAGCCAGACCACACCGGGGAAATTGGAAAACTTACTACGAGAATGTCTGTGCTATTCTGTAGCACCTCTAGTTTTTACTTTTATGAAACACAAATATCAATGTTCGCGATTACCCTTCGGACATTTTCCATCCACCATAGTTTGCAACTGCAACCCAAATCGTGATATTCGATCTTTAAGTAACATGCAACAGCGAAAACTTCTGCGATGCAAGAAAGAATTCATTCTTTGGAAATAAAACTCTGAATTTTAGCGTTGAGTATGAAGCGTTACGGGCGTTGGCTTGGAAGTAACGCTGTTTTTCTTTCCCGCAGAACGTTCACATTAGTAAGATTTCTGGGACTGGAATGCGGACAACTGAAACTAACCGTTCCGGGGCAAAAAAAATTGTTACAGTTTATTTTTAGTACAAGTTTTTAGTAAATTTTGTCGTAGGGTATGAATTGTTAAGGGCGATGGTTTGGAAGGCACGTCCCTTTTTCTTGCGCACAGCATTCGCACGAGGGACATTTCTAGGATTCGAACCCGGGTAATTCAAACTATCCGGTCTGCATCAATTTTTTTTTATTACAGATTATATTCATGACTTGTTTACCACGAATAGTGGCGTAGAGTATGAATTGTTAAGGCTGGTGGTGTAGCAAGATCGGTGTCTTTTCCTTGTGCAGTGGGCTCCCAAGAAGTACTTTTCTGGATTTCTAATCGCGGGTAATTGAAACTAACAGTTCTGCGGCAAATTTTATTACATATTATTTTAGCATATGTTAACGGCAAAACCGGGAGTGATAGCTCACTGCATCAACTGATGTCACTGCAGCGACTCTGACCGGGAGGTCCAAGGTTAGAGTCCTGACGGCTTTTCAGCTAGGTCGAATTCAGTCGCTGTCTGGAGGAGAATTCTAGCGGCCGGCTGCTCTGATCGGTAGTTTTCCGTGGTTTCTCCGATCAACACCAGGCTAATGCCGGAGCAGTACCCTAACAAACGGGCCACGGGTCGCGCGCGATCTTTCCTTCATGTTCTTTGTCCTATCCTCTCCCCTTACACATACACTTACACTAACATGCACTACACTACCACATATTCCGAGAGCGGTCGCGAGCTTAGAGCTTGCCCCGGCTGGGGCGGTGCCCCGCTGCTGGGAGAGTCCTGGTTAGGGGGAAACCCCGCTAGCCGACGGTAGATCGGTGCCGGATCTCGCCATCCAGCGGGGGCAGATCACCGCCATCTCCCGAGAAAAAAATGCACTACACTAACCGGACTAATGACCTAAGTAGTTGACGCACCCGGAAACACGAAAAAATCAATCAATCAATAAACGGCAAATTTTGGGGTAGAGTATGAACTGTTGTGGGAGATGGTTTAGGAAGATCGGTCGCGGCCTGATCGTCCAAGACCGCCACGGCATTTCTCGGAAACCCGGATCGGTTTAATATTTAATAATATTATTGTTTAAATATAAATTTGCATTTTATTGTTATTAATTTTAATGTTCTATTATTTATAACTTTATTTATCTTCTATTCAATTAATAATATTACTAATTCTTAATTTCGTTTGTCTCCCACCTCTAGTGAAAAACCTGGCTACGCCCATGTATAGATTATATACTTATAATAATTTTATCAAGAATTTTTGCCCTTCCATTTCCCATTTGTGTGTCTCCCCGAAAGAAAATCCTGGTTACGGTCTTGATGTATGAGTATCCTTGTACAACGAACGAAAGTAATTACAGGATAGTTCAGTCCTCGTTGGTCATACATGATACTGTGATAGAGTGTACTAAGTTATTTATGTGTGCTAAAGAAAATAGTATGAACCCTATTCAATAGTTTTTTAAAGTTTTATTCATTTGTCATTTTTTTGCATTAAGGTAGCCCAAATATTACATGAAATATTGTTCCCTGTTGCTACTATTACCTACTTATTAAATGAATATGAAAGGAGTGAGAAAAAATATGCATTACGTGTTATTTGTTATTTTTACTTTATTATTATTTGTGTGTACAGCCAAAATTTCGCATTTCCGCATCTATAAGTGTTGAAAATGACCTTTTGCGTGAACGCAAGAACGACATCTGTGCCACACGACCTCCGTGACGCGTATTAAGGCCCATTCACAATGCAAACATAAGCATAAGCATGGTGTTAACATAAAAGTTAGGACTACGTCTACAAGTGGACTCATTCACAATGCGTTCGCATAAGCATAACACGTAAGACGTTTACTTAAGAGCTTGCAAGCTTCAAGCTTTTGTGCTTATGCTAAAGTCAGACATAAGGAATAAGCCAATCACAGTTCGATAACTCAAAATCAAGTATCGAAGTCGATAGGCGAGCTATTCGTGTGCTGCGTGGCTGTGTTTGTCGTATTTGTTTTGATATCTCGAAATCGATTCTCATATCCAACCAATAGTAAACTAGAATGTCTCATAGCCAATAGAAACTCTTATTTTGCCTATGTTTATGTTCGACATTGTGAATACGCTAACTCTTCGCTTATGTTAATGTATATGTCTATGTGTTTTGCTTATGTTTGTGATTGCATTGTGAATGAATCGATCTTTCGTAACCCCGAGAAAAGACGTCCAGCGGTTTCCAATCCGGGGACTGAGGCGGCCATGCTATTGGGCCTCCTCGTCCGATACTTCGATCTGAAAATTGCATATCTACGTTTTCCCGAACTCAGCGATAATTAGTAGGTCTCGCCATCATGCTGGTACCACATCTCGCCCGCACATTCAACGAACGTTATATTAGCGTAGGGAATACCTGATTTATAAAGTTCAGATACTGAACTCTCAAACACTCAGATAAGAAGTAAGAACTCATGATAAAATCATCCCCGATGCCATCCACACAATTACAGAAAATCACTCTTGGTGAGCTACGTTACGTGCAACATATGAATTTTCCTCGACCCTGTAACCGCCCATATGTCGGTTCCATTGATTTTTGAGAAGCACCCGAGAACGTCAAGGCACGACAAGATGCAATTATAGTGTTACCGAATAGCAAGAGATCGCGCCAGCAGTAAATGGTATCCCTTGCGAGAATTTATTAAAATTTCTGAACGCACTCGCGTAGAATGGAACGACAACCAATCAAAAATCACCCTTGAAAATATCAGCACTAGCGCAAAGCACCGCAATGAAAAGTTCTCTCTTTTGCTGCCGATCGCCGATGTGGACGCACCGCAAATTGTTCGTGTTGGACGGAGAGGAGATTTCGCCGTATTTCGACGATAAGAAGCTTGAAAAAGGTAATTCGTCTTATCATGTTAAAATAACGATACCATGCATGAGAGAATTGAGAATTTTAAATCATGAATATTCTAATAAATTGACGTGAACGCATTACGTAGAAATATACTATTTTTCTATCAACGAGGAAATAATATATTTCAACGTTCAAGCACGTATACTGAAGTAGAAAGTATGTGCTATAGGAAATGTTTCTTTCTATTTCCAGCTTTTTTTTTCTTTCGTCTTGGCTTACCACGTAAGAAATTAATTACGCTGAGATATTACAGTCATATTGTATAAAATTCGAAGGACTGTTGTAGCGATTCACCAGAGGACGTGAAACAAAGGGGTTGCCACGACCTTGAAAAGATCTGGGTCGCCGTCGCCGCTCCAAACTGTGGAAATATTTTTTCGAGACGACGTGTCGTGAGTCAGAAAACTTCACTAGAAATTCTAAAAAAACAAAACTGTTTAAAGAAGCGAGAATTATTCTACAGAGATAGAATTCACCTCACTTACAGACGTAGATAGTCGAGTAATTATATTAAAATTAATAATCTAATTTATCTACGTTCATTGCATAACGACTTTTTTTTTTGCTGGTAAATTGTATAAAGTAATAATCTACGTGAAAGTGAAACAACGTCTTGTATATATTTCATTCACTATTAAGTGACAATTTCTTTGAAGGTGTATGTAAAGGGTATTTTGGTATACGTAATTGCTAAAGGTAGAGCAAGTGATAGAATTTTTCAATGCAATGTGTAAATGCTAGATAAAATTGTATTCAAGTATTTAACAGAATATATCTAGAACTCTGTTCATAGTTAAAAGATTAACTTGCCTATGTTTCTTTTATTACAAAAAGGCAAAAGACGCACCCACTCCTGTAGGGCAGTTAGGACATATAAAACCATTCCTAATTTTTGGTGTGATATAGTCATAAGTCACAGGTCAAGTAATACTACTAGGTTACTTGAGTGACCGGCTGTAGGCTTTTTAGTGAATATAGTGAAAAGGTAGAGCGGTCACAACCCAAACATGCAAATTTTCCACATTAATTATTCCAGTACTTTTATAACATGCTTTTCAGAAATTTCTGGTTTTTCTTGCATTTGCACAGGAAAAGCCTCGAGAATTCAGAACGACGTTGTAAGTACAGGGCAAACGGCTCACCCGCTGGACATGGGAAGGCCGCAATCTCTCCGCGCGAACTGTTCGCCAGGTGACGGATTGTGATGCGTTGATCTCGCGCGCTCTTTGCCTTACGCTCGATTCCGGGACCTAGCGGATACTGGAGGCAGAATTCATAGTCGACACTTAAGGAATAAGAGAATCCTTAACAAATTGGGGGTCAATGACCCCCATCTCGATCGGGTTTTTGTCCAGTTTCACTGATCCTTTGAGCAAAATCCTTTGAGCAATTTCAAAATTCAAAATTTATTGCTTGTTTATCCTTGAACATAGATTTTATTGCATGGGAGTTCTTTTTTTCTCCCTTTCAAAAATTCAAAATTTAAGTAGTATATGAGTAAGTGTAGGGATCACAGAATTTTGAAAATGTGCACACAATTCACTTTTCCCCATAGCACGTCATACGCAGTTTTTAACTGTTTTTTCTGACGTAAAATAAATAAATAAATAAATAAATGCTGATGTGGCCCCTTGATTTGCTTCTGGACGTAAATGTAGCTTCACTATGCGCACGTTTGGTTGAACTTTCCTTTTGTTTGTAGTGGTAGTAGAGCTTAGGGTGAGTTTCTATTTTGTTAACAATACAGAAAAATCAAATCGTTTGTTCCTTTACCGTTAAAAATAAGTTTTCTATAATTTGGCAACGAAAATATTAGTTTTTGAAATGTTAATCCCTCGCTTTTTAAAATTTGTTGTTGTTGTTATTATTATTATTATTATTATTATTATTAATCTTTCAACTATTAATAGTTAAATTGTTGGGAAGAGACTCTGAAACTCAAGAAAGCGTGCGCAGATGATTTTCTCCCCCATACGTCACATACAGTTTTTGACTGTTTTTTTTTTTTTTTACTAAATAAAAAAAAAAAATCCTTAACTCTTCACCAATGGATCGTTATAATTGACTGCTAATAACACACATTTTTAACTAAAACACCAACAAAGCGAGTTCAACAGTAGGTGAACGCCACGTAAAAATGTAACCTAATCTGGTAACGACTGAGGAGACGAGACAACCATAAGGGCCACTTAAGGGAGCAAGCTGCCTCGCTTATACGAATGAGTGCGTACTTAAGACTTCACTCAAGGGCTGTTTATGAATATGATTCGTTCACTTAAGGGAACACTCAGTTTTAGTGTCGACTATGAATTTGGCCCTAGATGAGTTTAACAGAGAAGAGTCGAGCTCCATCGCGAGACGAAACCGCTCATTCACCTGGCTTAACTCGTGTTTCACGAGCACAAGCGCATAGTCCAAACCTTCGAGCATAGAATACATAGAGGCGCAATAGTCGCTTCCTACCCCGCGGAAAGTTGAGGCAAACATAAGACATAGGTTGGCAGAAGACCGGTATCTACGTATGTTGGTCATTGTAGACTATCTTTCGCCCCAACTTTAAACGAATTTGTGTACATAAGCTAATTATTTCTACATCGTTGGTAAACAAGTGAAACCAAATAGTCTTCTTTTGATACTTTTGAATAATTTTCAACGCGACATACCTTTTAAGAAACGAAAAATTATGTTCACTGATGGATTTTTCGAGTACATTTTCACTGCTATTCGTCTCTGTTTAAACAAGGATAATATATAATTTAGTACATCTAATTCCAGGCCTAAAGCGATTTTAGTAATTAAAAAACAACAACAGGATTTATCTCCCCCTTAGCAAAAGACACTGAGAAGACAAATAAAACTGAATGAATTTTACCTTGATTTATCTAAAAATATAGGTTTTAGAGTTGCAAGTTTTATTTGCAGACCAATAATATAGTATTTGCATTAAGTTTCTTTTCTTTTTATTTTTCTCCATGATTTTCACAATCCCCTCCCCCATAATTGAAAACATCTTGGCCCGTATTGATTGCAATCTCTAGGTTTAAGCATATTTCACTTACTAAAAAGAAGAGTAGTTACGGATACTACATGGTATAAAAGGATTAAAACTTGTTTTTCTCAGGTTTGAGTATCTGAACATTTAGTATTTATAGATTAAAATTAAAGAGAATACTTGTCAGATAGTAATATTTTATTCTAAAAAAATCTTATTTCTATTTTTTTTTATTTTAATTTTTTCCAAATTAAAAATTACGGAAATAAAGTACAGTTAATTTATTACATCTACTCCTTGATATTATATTATTATTTTTAAATAACACACTTTTTGTGTACAAATCCTGAACATTTTTCATTATAATTCTTAGCTTCATAATGTAATCTTACATCTAAATACTTGCTAACTACCAGATTCATAAGTGCAAACACATGGCTTTCACAAGGTATCTCATGATATGTCAACTCCTTTTTGGTATCAATTCGTGCATTTATGAGCACACCAAGAAACAACCATCTTCACTCGACAGAAAACACAACGCACAAGAACACAAAATACAGCTGAAAGGAAGTTGGGAAAGTCAATATCCGAACGCTGCAATCCAGCCAACTGCGCTGTTTTTGCCAACCTGTGACGTCACGGAGCAGAGTTATGTTTGCTTCAAAATTATCCGCCCAGGGCGCCTCTATGCATTCTATGCTCGAAGGTCCAAACTTTAACGTCAATTATTTACAAAACTTAACAACGAAGAGTATCCAATTTTGGTAAATTTAGTCTGTACATTACATATGGGATATAGCTCCAGCGTTTTAGCAACGAGGACTGAATCACTGCATGATTTAATAATGAGACCAATTACAATATTGTACATTTGCTTCTCTCACTAATAATACCTGTAAGATATTTCCATAAAATACAAAATTCTTAATCATTCTATTTACCCCACAATCACAAATAAGGAATTATGAGACATCAATCCTACTCTGATATTTTAATATTTATTTACTAATTTATGCGTAAGACATAGCATATAAGAATCGATGAAAATGTAACGAGAACTCCGTATGAATTTTAATTTCCTGCTTTTTCTTGATATTATTTCCTCGATAATGTTCTTTCCACCTGCTATTTATTCTTTCTTAAAATATTTCAAAGTTATGCATTATCTCAGTTTCATTTCTTCAGTAGATGAAACAAGAATCTTCTGATTTGATATACACAAGACTATCTTATTAAGATCTTGATAAATTACATTCAAAAATCAAAATAATCAACATACTTCTGTAGAATGAGGTCCGTCGCAAGCAGGATGGTTTCTTCGGGAATTCAACTCCTAAGAATTTTGTTCGTTTTAAGACAGCGATCACAGAGGGCTCTGGTAAATTGAACGTACGACTTCTCTCATCACACGACAATTGCGAAAAAGCAAGCTTTTGAATAGTAAAATGGCACAGAATTTAAAATGTAAATGTTTTATACCATCCCAGTATTTATACACAGTACCTCCAAAACATCTTCAAGGATACGGACTGATGAAACATTGTTTCGTCCCTTTTTATGAAGATTGCAATCAGAAAAACCTTTCATTCCTGTCCGACGAGTCATTATCATGTTGTTGGAAGCACCTACGAGATAGTATCCCTGTCTCCGAATACAGATTTATAGATATTCCTCACATTAGGAATATCAGTACATACAATTTTTGTGTACGCAGTTTGAAATATGAAGAATGTGATGGATGGAGGGAATTCATTAAACGAAAATAAAGGAAGATCGTAAGTATCCATTGATTTGAAACATGTGATGTCGTTGTTTCAAGGATTACATGTTTCGTGAATATATGGTAAATCACATTTTATTACATTGATGTTCTACATAAACTTGGCTTGCGACAACAGGTGAGATATAAAATTTCATAAAAATAACCTATTTTATCACTGACATGATGCTCGAATAATAAAACTTACTAATTACTAGAGTATTTCTTACTAATGCTACACGATCCCCTCTGGTTTGTAAGAAATCATACACATAACTCCGTAAAGGCCCATTCACAATGCAAACATAAACATAAGCATGGCTATAACATAAAAAGTTAGGACTACGTCTAAGCGGACTCATTCACAACCGTTCGCAAAGATACACGTAAGACGTTAACTTAAAGCTTGCAAGCTTCTGTGCTTATGCTTATGTCAGAAATAAGAAATGAACATATCACAGTACGTTAACTCAAAATCGAGTATCGAAATAAGTCGATTGACGAACTAACGCAATCCATGGTAAGAACCCCCCCTCCCACTCGATATTTCGAAATCGATTCTTACATCCAACCAATAGTAAACTAGAATGTCTCACAGTCAATAGAAACTCTTATTTTGCTTACATTTATTTCGACATTGTGAATACTTCTATCACTCATGTTAATGTTTACGTCTATGTGTCATGTTTATGTTTCTGTTTGCATTGTGAATGGGCCTTAAGTCGTACACATAACTCGGCAAGTGTACTACCACCATATTGCAATTCCGCTAGCTAGCAATTGCTCCAGTTCTACAACAAAGATTCATCATTTAGGGTGTAAAACAAGAAAGATGCGCAGATGATTTTCTCCCCCATACGTCACGTTTTTTGACTAAATAAATATCTAAGATCGCAGATTGTGACATACGAGGGAAATCATGCCACTTGCAACCTGAACACACATTATTCTGAGCAACACTTTCCCATCGTGCGTAACTTCAAAACGATGTGCCCTAGGGCCTTTAAGGCAGGTTTTCGTGATCCTACATGGATATGAATTATGTTTTTGCCATAAATCAACAATGAAACCTTTTAAAATGTCGTGATACGTTTTTGGAGAGTCTCTCGCCCCATAGCTTGGGGTGCGTGGGGCTCTGGAAGCTTGGGGTTCCAGAGTGATATTATTTTCACTGTTAAAACAATGATTTTAGAAGAGGAATATTATTTTTAATTTAAAAAAATCTAGCTTAACATATAGGGTTTGATTTATTGATTTTTCGTGTTTCCGGGCGCGTCAACTGCTTTGGTCATTAGTCCTGTTAGGGTACTGCATGTTTTTTCTCTGGAGATGGCGGTGATCTTCCTTCGCTGGATGGTGAGATCCGGCGCCTACCTACCGTCGGCTAGTGGGGTTTCCCTCAACCAGGACTCTCCCACCAGGCACCGCCCCAGCCGGGACAAGCTCTAAGCTCCCGACGGTCTCCCGGATATGTGGTATGTAGTGCATGTTAGTGTAAGAGTGTGTGTGTAAGGGGAAGGATAGGACAAGAAAGAGGGACAGTCGCGCGCGGTCCGTGGCCCGTTTTGGTTACCCTCTTCATGGTTCAATATTTTTTTAAATGACAGATAAAAACCACAAATTCAGAACAATTTAATACTAGTAACCAATCCTACTATTATGAAAAGTATGAACATAAATACCACTACAAACATTTTAAAATTTATCAAAAACAAAAATTTTAATTTTAAAGTCACTGTTGCTAAGTATTGTAAGATTAATTTAAGTATAAGAGGCTCTTTATTGAAAACTATTATAGTTTTGAACATCAGTCAACTGTATCAAACCTGGTTTCAGTGTAAAAATAATTCCCCCAATAGGGTGTCCAACGGTGCCCCGCTGGTGGGAGAGTCCTGGTTAGGGGGAAACCCCACTAGCCGACGGTAGGTCGGCGCCGAATCTAACCATCCAGCGGGGGAAGATCACCACCATCTCTCGAGAAAAAAACATGCACTACACTAACGGGACTAATGACCACAGCAGTTGACGCGCCCGGAAACACGAAAAAACAATCAATCAGTCGAATTTGTTAAAAATTATATATTGTGGCAAATTTGTTAATTCGCGATTTTCGGCTCTGGGACATCGGGAGACTCTCCCTCTTTACATTTGCAAAAGTTGGAAATTGTTTATAAATTTGCAAAAGTTGAAAATTTTGTATTGTCTCATGTGAATGGCGTTTAAATGCGATGCAAAAATCCAGAATCCGATCGGTGCTATCATATTTCGTTCTCGAAATATATGTAATTGTTTATAAGAAATTAACATCTTAAAATGACCCCATTTGTTTTCACTTAACACAAGCATACTGAAAAAACAGTGCTCCAACGTCGCACTTTTGCCTGCTACGCTTAAAAAGCACTTAGCTTGTAAACAAATTCTGTGGCCAATTTAATTACGCTAAATCCGTCTTTTTATGGCAAGTATGAATATAACTTTTTTTGTTTTTACATTATCTTTTAAGTCCAGCAATTTGCAAGTCGGTATACTAATCAAATAGGGAGGAAATTGATTATAAACAAATTATTTTTCAAGGTGCATTACGTCGAAACGATTGTTTCTGCTTTCTATCAAAGGGATGTTGAGCAACCGAATAGCCGTATTGTTATTTATTTATTTATTTTACGTAAAAAAACCAGTTAAAAACTGCGTATGACGTGCTATGGGGAAAAGTGAATTGTGTGCACATTTTCAAAATTCTGTGATCCCTACACTAAGTCATATACTACTTAAATTTTGAATTTTAAAAGGGAGAAAAAAAAAAACTCCCATGCAATAAAATCTATTTTCAAGGATAAATAAGCAATAAATGTTGGCTCTTATCATGTTGTGCTTCGGAATAATACTTCCTGCCGCGACAACATGCAAACGATAATTTGAATAATTGTATTTCCCACTGAATTCTAGAAGACGTGCACAGAAAATGAAGTTACATTTATGTCCAGAAGCAAAACAAGGGGCCATCTCAGCATTTGCTCAATGGATCAGGGAAACTGGACGAAAAACCTGATCGAGATGGGGATCATTGACCCGGAAGCTGTAGTACAATAGTTGTTACAGGTTGTTTATACTCATTTATACAGTCCAAATGGTAAATAATGCATTATGTATCATTGTTAAAATTAATGTTACTTTTCTTGTGATGCTCAGTATAGTCTCAAATTGTATAGAAACAGTTATGCAGCAGAAACGATTTCACTTGGGATTTAAACTTTTCTATCGAATTTAATCGTTTAATGTCATCTGGTAAAGTGTTGTAAAATAATGTACATGTATTGTATGTGACTTTTTGTAATGAGCTGTTGATACTGTCACCTGAAGAATATGATTTCTACGTCGAGTGTTATAGTAATAGACTTTGGCATTTTCTTTGCCCTTAAGCAAGTCATTTTTTACTAAAGCCACTGATTCGTAAATAAAAAGACACGGTAATGGTAAAATTCCTAGATTAATGAAGAGAGGTTTACATGAATCACGTGGGTGGGATTTGGATATTATTCATACAATTCGTTTTTGCAATCTAAAAGTCTGGGAGCTATAAGATGTATTTGATCTGGGCTGTCCGGGTGACGCCGCGTCGAAGGCTGGGGTGCCGACGTTTCGACCGACATGTCGCGGTCCTCTTCGACATGTCGGTCGAAACGTCGGCACCCCAGCCTTCGACGCGGCGTCACCCGGACAGCCCAGATCATAACTCTGGCCGCGGAAGCCTACGATATCATATAAGATGTATTTCCCCAGAATATTATACCATATCTCAGGCGGGAATGGACATTCGCGAAGTATGCACAACGAGCAGTATGAAGGCTGACTGAATTCGCAAGAATTCTGAACGCGTAGCATAATGAACTTAATTTTGTGTTCAACTCATTTAAATGGACGTTCCATTTAAGGTTTGACTGAATTGAGAGACCTAACAATTTTGTTGCCTTAACATCAGTCAATGGTACACTGTTCATTTTCAATGGAGCACAGAATTGTTTATTTGAAATGGAAAACTGCATTAAAACCGTTTTCTTTTCGTTTACTATTAATTTATTTCGGAATGTTAATTTTTTTTCAAAAGCTTCTGCTAAACCCGAGAGTCAGAAACTCTGGGAGTAATTGTTTAACCATTACCATTAAAAAATACGGAAACATACTATTAGCTGTTTGCTGTAAACTGTATTGGATTGGATAAATGGAATGTTAAAGTTTTAAAATAAATATTTATTTTGCGTGTTGAAATATAACATGAGGAGAATCACACATCACAAATTGCTACTTTATTTACACAAGTATATAAATTTCTAAATGATCATTTATACCTTTAAGTTAATATTTTAATTCAATTTATCATTCAATAATTCAGGATCATCTTTCTAAAACTGTTAATTTGATGTTATTAATTTTATAATATTCGAATCAGAGTACGTGTCAATCTATGCATTGTTCATACATATTTTTAAACATTAATTATTATATTCAAAACATTGTTTTAGATTGGAACATTTCAATGAAATTTCATGAATTCCAAATGAAAATAAATACTTCTAAAATTCAATTATTGCAGTGTCTTAAAATATAACAAAGACACGTACTTGGTAAAACGAGTTGTTACTACTAAAAGAAAACAAGATAAGATGTTATAACAATTCCAAGAGATTCATCTTTTATGTTTACATTTTTTGCTTATTTATCCTTGAAAATAGATTTTACTACATGGGAGTTTTTTTTCTCCCTTTCAAAATTCAAAATTTAAGTAGTCTATGACTTAGTGTAGGGATCACAGAATTTTGAAAATGTGCACACAATTCACTTTTCCTCATAGCACGTCATACGCAGTTTTTAACTGATTTTTTTGACGTAAAATAAATAAAAAGTAAATATCAATGCGTAGCATTGGGCCAAAATATGAGCTCTTTTTGGAAAAAAGAAAAAAAAAGTGATGGGATTGAAGTGTAAAGTACCTTCAAATTAAGAGATTTGTTTCAAATTCGAAGACTCGTAATATTAGCCAGATCGTTCAAGGAATATCCATTTTCGTGAAAATCCTGTTTACTTTAGGATCTAGAATTACTATACGAAGACGGATAGACAAAGAAGTTTTTCGAAAATCAGTTTTTCGGGTTCGAAAAATAAGCGTTTGTATAGCCCTATGTACAGAAAGTAGTACAAAAACAAGATCAACAATCCACTTTTTTCGAATTGGAGGTAAAAACATGCCAGCGTTACTAGGATTTAAACTCGGTTTCCTGTATTCTGCAAGTGTGGCTCGACCGCACTGTGCTACCACAAATATTACTCATCACGCTGTCCAGGCGCACTTATTTCGAAAAGAATAATAACGTGATATTCATTGCATTTTTCTGTATCAACACATTTCTGTATTATAAATGTAATAATGTGAACAAATCGCCGCTAATGCGAATATTATTGACGCGAGAGAAAAGTAAAAAACGTAATGTTTGTAGTTTTTGAGAAAACAAAAGAATAGAGCAATACGGCATTTACGTCTTCTCATATAGTACACTTTGCACTTCCCTACCAAAATTTTAAAAAAATGGTAGACGTTTTCGAGAAGATCTAGTTTTTGATATTTTTTAAAATTGCTCATATGGCACGTAATATTGCGCAAAAATTACTAAATTTTTAAAAAATTACTGAAAGAACTAATAATGGATAACAAATTTCATTTGAGGAAAAAATCTCTATCTTCAATTTTGTAGTTTTAGGAAGACGCTGAAAAAATTCAAACTTTTGCAATTTTCAAAAATTCAGAGTTAACATTAAAAATCGGACCTATGCCACATTTTTAGATCATTTTACTTTATTCTTATAAGAAATTTAAAGAAAAATTTTGGAGCTATTTGTAAGAAAATTTTGAAAATTTACTGTCTACGTTTCAGTATTTATACGCTGCATTATGAAACAGAATCTAAAAGTATTGGAGCCAGCACATAGATCCAATGAAAGGACTTCACTTATAATAAAATAAAGTACTTGTTAGAGTGATATTATTCAAACTCCAATATAAAAAGAAAATTATAGAGATTTATGAAAAATAAAGTGCCCAAAAATTAATTTATGACTGCAAAATCGTTCCGTATTCCCTTAAAACATGCAGAGTGAATGAAATTATAACTTCAATGATACAATGAACATAATTAAATTAATTAATTTTATGTTAAATCATTAACACGTTTGCCAGATGTCTTGGAAAGCCGCTTTCCTCACTGATTGACATTATCCCAAATTGTGAGGTTAGAAAAGGGGAATATGGGAATTTGTACGTATTAAAAAGAAATAAAATATTACGAAAGGCGAGAAAACCCCTTTCACAATTTTCAGAAAGGGCTCGCCTCTCCTTCTGTGCTCAAGCCTATGTTTGAAATTACTTTGTATTTTTATGCTCTAGGTTGAATTTAGATAACTAATTTATTTTTTAAATGAATAAGACTTAGTACCTTCGATATTAATAATCTTATCCTCTCTTCCAGGATTATCTCCGTCATTCTTGAGTGAGTCAGGAAATCTTCTGCATTCGCGATGGTTGAATCATTTGAAGGACGCTATAATATTCTTCCAGTATTTTATCAAAGACGTAGAGATGGTATTATTTTACAAAGACACTCTTTGTGTAACAATTTGTCCTTGAGGCAAGAATGGAAAGCCTACCAAGAAAAACATCATGCAGGTCAAATTATGCCGAGCCCAAAATTCCCTTCACCGAATCATGTGCATTTTCACAACAACTGTTTACGCTATTACCCATGCCAAAACGTAAAAGTACCCAGACAATAGATTTATGCGTTCTATCTGACGCAGCCATTCCTGCCAACCAACATCGTCAGTTTAGAAATTTCAAGCGTACCGAAGTTAAGAAAGCATGTGAAAAACGGAAGAAAACTGAAGAAAAGCCCAAGTTTAAGTATGCCTGTTGTCACCCTTGTATAAAGCACAAAACATGCAAATAAATTTTGATTTTTTGACAAATTATTTTCTTGTACGAACACAGGTACTGTTCATAGGTTTGTGTGATGCATACAAAGCATGGCCCCTGCCCAAGAAATAAAGTTCCCTACCATGCACAAGCGCCACTCGGGTTCTTTGAAATGACTCAGACCCGAATCTCGCACATCTTTCCGGCTACATTTGTTTCAATAAAATGAAAGAATACCTACATTGAATATTAAAATCAAACACTTATTTAATGATATAAATGCATATTTCCTTTTGTATTATATAATTCTAAAAGACTAAATATGCTTGTAACCAGTATTGTGCTCTGGATCAATGAATCCCATTTCGATAAGATTTTCATCCAACTTTCCTTGATTCGTTGAGCAGCTGATTCCCTTGTTTTGCTTCTCATCCGCTCTTCGTGCACGTTTTATTGAGCTCACTTTTTGTTACTTGCAGGAAAAATAGGGATACGGATGGAGGGTAAAATTTTCATCTAGCAAACCCCTCACCTCAATACTCAATCGTCGGTTACGGTTTTGTCCGCTACAGACTACTATCAAATCAAAACTGTAGTTCGTTTGCTGAAAATGTTTTCTATTAGCAAGTAGTGAACATTTCTAGTTTTCAAATGTTTCCAACCACGTATGACTAGATTGTTTACTAAAAGTAAAATTAAATTATTCATTGATTACTTGATGCAGGAGTCATGGGAAACGGTTTATAATACTGCTGATACAAACGACAAATATAATTCTTTTTTTTCAACCCTTTCATTTCATTTCAACACTTGCTTTCCTCTTCAAAAACGAAAATTAAATATTTCACGGAAAAGCAATTCTTGGATAACACAAGGGATTAGGACATCTTGTAAAAACAAGCGAATTCTTTCTTTCATTTCTAAACGTCATGACGTATCTCAAGATTTCCTTATCTACTTTAAAAAATACAAAACATTGTTAAAAAGTCATAAGGCAGGCCAAAATCAAAAATTTTACAAAAGCAATGTGGAATAAAAAAAACCAAAAAAAAAACCCGTAGAGAATGTTGTTTTAAAATATAACGATATAAATGTGAACGATCCGGCAACAGTGGCTAATCTCTTTAACCAATACTTTTCGAGAATTGCTGCCGATCTCACTAAGGGTCTTCAGGCACAAAATTCAAAACATACAGTTCACCCAAAATTGTAGGCACAATGTTCGTTTCCGAAACTTCTTCCTATGAAATTCTCAAAATAATCGGTAAACTAAAAAATAAATATTCGTCCGGTTTAGATGAATTCCCGGATTCTTTGTTAACGACTTGTGCGTATGCCATTATACACCCGTTAACTCATATATTTAATGCATCTTTATGCACTGGAACGTTTCCAGGTATTTTCAAAACAGCTAAAATTAAGCCGCTTTTCAAAAAAGGCAACAAAAATGAAATTCAAAATTATCTGCCCATTTCTCTTCTATCAGTTTTTTCAAAAATATTAGAGAGACTTTTCTACGTACGAATGGAAACCTTTCTCACTAAACACGACGCGCTTTCAGATTGCCAACATGGATTTAGAAAATCAAAATCAACGGAAACAGCCATATTTTCTTTTCTTAAAGATGTCGCCTCATCATTGGATCAAAACGAGGCACCTATTGGATTATTTTTAGATCTCTCAAAAGCTTTTGACGTCATTGATCATGACATTTTACTTTCCAAATTACCTTCATATGGAATTCGTGGTATTGCTCTAGATTGGTTATGTTCGTACCTTAAACAACGATCTCAGAGAGTTTAAATACCTTACTGGAATGATGGAACATTACGTACGCACCTTTCCGACTCTTTGCCCGTTGCATGTGGAGTTCCTCAAGGATCGATTTTAGGCCCTACTCTGTTCCTACTTTACGTAAACGATATGCCCTCGAGATTCGAAACGGAAGAACGTTCTCTTTGCGGATGATACGAACATCCTTTGCAATAAAGAAACAGTAAATAGTACAATATCAGATGTTTCAAATTGGTTCTGAAATAACAAATTAATAGTAAACGAAAAGAAAACGGTTTTAATGCAGTTTTCCATTTCAAATAAACAATTCTGTGCTCCATTGACTGATGTTAAGGCAACAAAATTTTTAGGTCTCTCAATTCAGTCAAACCTTAAATGGAACGTCCATTTAAATGAATTGAACACAAAATTAAGTTCATTATGCTACGCGTTCAGAATTCTTGCAAATTCAGTCAGCCTTCATACTGCTCGTCGTGTATACTTCGCGAATGTTCATTCCCGCCTGAGATATGGCATAATATTCTGGGGAAATATATCTTATAGCTCCCAGAATTTTAGATTACAAAAACGAATTGTACGAATAATAACCAAATCCCACCCACGTGATACATGTAAGCCTCTCTTCATTAATCTAGGAATTCTACCATTACCGTGTCTTCTTATTTACGAATCAGTGGTTTTGTAAAAAATGACTTGCTCAAGGGCGGGAATATATTTTCAGAAAATGCCGAAGTCTATTACAATAGTTTAAATCCCAAAAATCGTTTCTCTGCATAATTGTTTGAAGTCTATTCTATAACACCGACGTAGAAATCATATTCTTCAGGTGACAGTATCAACAGCCCATTACAAAAAATTCACATACAATACATGTACATTATTTTACAACACTTTGCCAGATGACATTAAACGATTAAATTCAATTGAAAAGTTTAAATCCCAAGTGAAATCGTTTCTGCTGCATAATTGTTTCTATACAATTAGAGACTATACTGAGCATCACAAGAAAAGTAACATTAATTTTACCAATGATAGATAATGCATTATTTACCATTTGGACTGTATAAATGAGTATAAACAACCTGTAACAACTATTGTACTACAGCTTCCGGGTCAATGACCCCCATCTCGATCAGGTTTTTCGTCCAGTTTCCCTGATCCATTGAGCAAATGCTGAGATGGTCCCTTGTTTTGCTTCTGGACATAAATGTAACTTCATTTCCTGTGCACGTCTTCTAGAATTCAGTGGGAAATACAATTATTCAAATTATCGTTTCCATGTTGTCGCGGCAGGAATTAATAAGAGCGAAAATTTATTGCTTATTTATCCTTGAAAATAGATTTTATTACATGGGAGTTTTTGTTTTTTTCTCCCTTTCAAAATTCAAAATTTATTGCTTATTTATTTTTGAAAATAGATTTTACTACATGGGAGTATTTTTTTTTCTCCCTTTCAAAATTCAAAATTTAAGTAGTATATGACTTAGTGTAGGGATCACAGAATTTTGAAAATGTGCACACAATTCACTTTTCCCCATAGCACGTCATACGCAGTTTTTAACTGTTTTTTTTGACGTAAAATAAATAAATAAAATAAATAAATAAATGATTGTTGGCACTTTTATTTGAAATCCAACTACGTACAGTAATATAGTGGGGTGATGATTATGGAGTTTAAGAAAACATGCTCAGATTATTCCTAGCTATATATCATATATATGTTTTATTGTTTTTTCACGATTAATAAATCTAAATTCCAGCCCACCTGAAAATAAAGATATTCCTACTACCCCCCCCCCAAACAAGAACAGATTTTAACAGACAGCCAATGACACCAAATTTCTTTCATTCTCACGAGGAATTGTCGAGCTAGTCGAGCCGGCGGCGCCAGCCGAATTCGTTTACTACGCTCCGTGAAGTCACGAAGGTTAAGCGAATTCGAGACTCGCGGGTTCTTGGTTGGCCGGGGGATCTAACGTCGTCGAGCCCCTGGCCGAAGGGATAAAAGGCACTGACTGACTGCGACGTGACGAGACTTGACTTAGTAATTAACGGAGGATTACTCAAAAAAAGAATGCGCTCAACACCCCATAAGGGGCTTGGAGACGCGTTGCGTCAAGATGTGGACGCAACAAATTAAAAAAAAAAAAATCCCTCCATCCACTTCAACAGCATCCTCCTACTTTTCGGTTTCGAGGGTGTTTAAATCTAACGGGAGGTTTGAGGACATGACTGGAGAGATGTACGCGTATATGAAGATAGCACGACAAACAGAACACGCCTCACATGTGAAATAAATTACAGTGTCTCGCAAAACCCCTTAACATTATAACATCGTTCTGCTCTTCTGGTACAACAAACCAATACTATGCAACAAGATGAAGCACGCAAGCTAATCATTAAAACCGAAATTGACAGCAACAAATGTCACACTTTTTAACTTGATTTACTCTCAGCCAAACACTTCAGTCGAGCCTTTGGAAAACACACGAGCGAACTGGCAAGAAACATGTACTATTCGAAACACCGAAAATCTCTGATAGTTTTTTTTTTTTGTACGTCCATGAGAGCGCCAATATGAATTTCGCTATTTTAAGTAACTTTCTGATCCCATCTCTAGGTGATAACGTGTATTCCAGGGAAATAGTGATTTGGAGTACTTTTTGATAAGTGAACTTTCCTGGGTGTTATTTATAGCAGCGTCAGTATCAGACGCGGCTCGTCATTAAAGGTTGTAAGGCTTTGCCTCTCCTATAGAAACCGCTCCCTAAAATAAATTTAAAAATATGTTTGTAAATGTATTTATTTATTAATAATGGATTTTGGGGTTATATTTCATAAGAATCATATCAAAATTTTTGTTAGTTCGTTAACGGCCGGCCGTAACGCATTTGAAGGTGTTAACAAGGAAGACAAATGCGTGAGGCTCCCACTTCATTCCGCCATAAGGCCTTTGGAAAACGAGGAGGCGTGACGTCATGTATTCCCTGCACAGGCTTACGGGCGGACGAAGGCTGCGGCCAGGTCAGGCTTCACTATGCAGCTCAGAGAGTAGCATTGCGCATCAACTAGGTTCCCCACTATGCGCTACTCCCGTAAACCTTTATTAGAAGCGCGAAGCATATAAAACTGTAGTCTGCGTGATCGAAAGATATTATGTATAGAAATGTAATGTAATCCATTTGCAGTCTTCCCCATTTAGAAAACCACGAGCCGCGACTGGTCAGTATTTATTTATATCAGCGTCCGTCTTGAACTAGTTTCTTCCAGTTATTTAGCGATTTTTTCCACAACAAATATTTCTTCTGTTTTAGTTTCTACTTTTTTGAGCGTGTAATATAGATTAAAGAATCAATAGATTGAAAATACGAGTATATAAATAGTGGTATAAAAACCGATAAAATAATTGTCTTTTTTTTTTCATTTTCATTCATTGTCTTTAAAAGTTTAGACATTATATGCATTATAGTTCTCTATAAACGCCTGTCAATACAGGTAAATATCAGAAATAATTAAGAATAAATATTAATTTTATATGTAAACAGAATTACTGCTGCCACACTAACCAGGTAGATTTCACGCAAGCCATTTGAGGGTTTTTAATATTGACTTTACAATTTCTTTTAAGCAAATTGCACAGAGATATATAATTTTAGTCTTGTTTAGTATTAACATCAACATGAGTTTGCAATGCCTCATATCGCTGTAAGTGACCAAAATTGGCCGAAGTGTGGGCATTTCCCTATGTAGGGCTCGCGAATGTTCGGCAACCAGCGATGTGAAACTTCGTCTGTTCGCCAACGGCCATAAGCTTACGCATATTAGCGGGCTATAGCTAAATTAACAGTGCGAAACGACTTTAAAGAACAAATTATCGACGTTTTTGCTGAATGAGAAACCGATCAATGAAGCTAATTTACACACACACACAAACAAAACCTCCCCTAATCCTCCCCCCTAATCACCAATTGCGAACCGATAAAACTACCGAATTGTACCGCCAAGTGTTCCAATAGCATGAAATATAACCCCCCTACGATATATGTGACTCCAGATGACACTGAAGCACGGTGTAAATAACTTTCATCATAGTTCAAAGAATCCGACACGGCGTCTCGTCGCAGGAAGATTCTGAATCAATAGAAATCATTAGGGGGCGGATTTTGATAACCTAAAACACTGTAAAAATGATCAATAAAATGCTCTTAAAATGTTTTTAAAATGCCCTAAATACAAAGAATAATTACTTGGTTAAAAAAAATTGCTCAAAGCCACTTCAGATGAACAACTCATGCTATTGGATATGTTATTGATGTAATCGAAGCTTCTTCCCTTTGTTCAAGACAGAGTATTGAAGTAAACTCAGCTGGCAAATTTTTGGTTTGGACTATTCTTTAGAAGACACCGACTTTGTTTATCGTGAAATCGGCGGAACTGACAATGGCGCTGATAGGAGTCACCGAACCTTAAATTACTTAGTACTCATTCGGTTGACATTACAATATTTGAGCGAAGAAATCGAATAGATTACTTAGAAATTCTGTGGAGAACTTTTGTTGCATCTCGTAAATATTTATTTGAAGCAAGAACATTAAAGTGACTAAAATCGATGAATCTGCGAAAAATGCATTAAAATGTCGGAAAAAAGTAAAAAAAGTCTTGTTAGTCGAAACCGACGAAAAATGCAAAAAATGACGTATAGAAATGGGTTATTTCCTTTTGTCATAACATAAAATGAATTTCTATACTGAACAGCATTGCTCTAAAGGGAAAAGAAAACAAATGACGTTTCATTAAAACATGTCCTCTGGAAATCATCATCAGTGTTCACCTTCTCTTAGATACTAGTACTTGTACTTTATGCCTACAAAATTTCATCTTTGATTATTGAAAGGATTCAGAACTGTGAGCATTTTTATTACAAAATTTGTGTTGAAAAGTTGTTTTTTTACCTGACAAAATAATTTATTATTACGAAAACCATAGGTCCATTACAATTTTTTGCTAATTTTTAACATTCAGCTTCTACCCGAAGATATTTGAAAAGCACTTTTTCGAAATGTTTCATGGAGAATGTCCTAGTGGTGGGTGGCGCAGAACTGTTAAAAGGCTAGCAGCAAAAGCCAGCCCCCAACTTCCAGTCATCGCCAAATTCACGCATCTCTGCAGCCATACTCCTGGGCTATGGATAATATCAAAGAAATGACATTTGCTTTTGCAGAAAAAGAAATTCAAGCAAACACGAAAATCTTGGGGGGAAAAAAATGGGTTTGCTGTCCCAATCAGAGGTATCAGATCCTGCCACACCTGCATCCCTCAGGGTGAGAAGGATTGGCTGATTAAAACTTTCTCCATGCAAGAACATGGTGACTGTGTTACAATTCTTGAAGATATGAAAAAACATCCCTACTTACAAGACACCCTAACCAAACGACCATCAACAAGGTGTGCATTCAGAAATTGTACCTAATTTAATTTCTTTATTAATAAAAACTAAAAAAGTACTTGTGTTTCTTACAGATCTAGTAGGCCAAGTGACAAAAAGTACAAAACATAAAGTATTTTCAGGTAGCAGCTGAATATTAAAAATTAACAAAAAATTCAAATGGGCATACATTTTTCCCAATAAAAAATAATTTTGTCAGATAAAAAACAACTTTTCATCACACATTTTGTAATAAAAATGCTCATAGTTTTGAATCCTTTCAATCACCCAGGATGAAATTTTGTAGACATAAAGTACAAGTATCTAGAAGTATTTCGGTTTTCAAAAATGAAAAAAAAAAAAAGACATATTTTCACAATCGATTTTTAAAGATTCTTACCCATATATGCCCTCTATGACCTTGAAAAACTTTTAGGGGGCAATTTTTCTGTTGCTTGACATCAGTATATTGTCTGAAGTTGTTAACAAAATATTAGATGAAACTTTACGTATACAGTCTTAGCTAGGAATTTTTCAAGACAATACCAGAAAATTTATTAAAATTGTTAAAAATTATATTACTTTTAGATAAAAAAAAAATTGGCACAAAATAATACATGTGTGAGTAGGTTATTTACTAAAGGTAACATAAAATTATTTGCACACTACTTGACTCACTCTACAAAGCTCTTGATGCAAAGGAAAAATATAATTATATTTATTAAATTATAAAAAATAATTATATAATATAATTAATTTTTTACAAAACATTCATTGCATTTTAGTATGTGCTTCCCTTGGAAAAAGTAGCAGACTTCCAAAGTTAATTTTATAGTGAACTATGATTGTATCTACAGACAGATGAAATAAAAAAAATAAACATGTTTTTCAGTATCAGAGACCCCCAAAACATTTATTTTCCTTAGGGGCCATTATTTCATTCTATGAATTATAGTAAGAAAATTTTAGCAGCTGAAAATTTACTGATACACACTGCACAAGAAAAGAAAAGAAAAAGAAGAAGTGATTGTTAAAATATGTTTATGCACCAATGGAGAGTTATTTGTGAGATGGGTGAAAGATGCCTCTTCTTCTTTTAAGAAATAATTTTTTTGTATTCTAGGTACTATTTGTTACAAGATTGTCTATGCTACATTATGGCACTTCATTACTTACCTTGTTTATAAGAATGTAGAATGGCCACTAACAAAAACATATGTGGCATTCTGAAAATATTTTCATCTTCAAAGAATTATTAAAATGATCTGATAATAAAATGTGGAAGTCTGCTTGAAACATAACTCTAATCATCCCAGCAACATCTCTTTCTTGCATGAAAATACCAATACCATTGTTCAGAATTTTTCCAGCAACTCTTAGATGGAATTTGTAAATCACAAATTTTATTGTCTTCTAGGGCCCCAACAGTGGATTTAAATACAATTTAATTCCCAATAATTTATTTATATATCATATAATTCTTACATACAAAGCACAAAATACTGACAATCACTTTCTTCCATCTACAACTATAATTCCTAATGTATATTAGTTTATTTCACAAACACATTCATTGGACCCATTACTATTAGAGACACTTTGAATTAACACTAATTATTAGTAGGGAACATAAAATTCCTTTTAAGTATAAGACTATGTTCTCAAAAGGTTGCCTTGATAGATAAAGTATATTGTGAAACTTATATCAGCCACATGATATCCTTTTGAGTGCCTAACCAAGCAACGTCTATTCCGGGTCTAATGAGTATACCATTTAACTTCACCATCTAACCTATCAGGTGCAACCTTTTAATGAGCACTTATCTGACATATTCATCTTCTGTCACTGCATGCAGGCACAAGTTTTGCTATAATTCTAACTCTGCAGTCATAGAAGTTGTGTACTTATATATGTATGGCCATTTCAAAAACAATGTTGAATTAAAAGATTTTCATATGTTCTGGAGGAGATATTAAGAACTATAAAAAATAATACTGAGAAAACATGTTAGTTTATATAAAATGAGATAATGTATTATCCACAAAAGAATGGTACAACCAAATAAGTTTATTTCATGCCTCAGATTCTCTCTTAATTTTTCATATTTTTTTTAACATGGATAATATTAAAATAAAGTGGAAACTTATTTTATTACTAATATTAATTTATAATTTTTCATGCTTTTAAAATAATAAAAAAGTTGTCACAGATCATTTACGATATAATAGTATTATCAAAGAACTTTTAATTATAAATTAATGGTTCTAGAAAATTGAAGGATTTTTCTATCATTATAGTGTAATAATAGACTTATTGAATGGTTCACATCGAAAACTGTTCTTAGTAACATCTTTGCACAATTAATACAAAAATAGAAGAAAGAAAAGACATACATTAAATGGAAAGGAAGATTGTGATTGTAAGTTATTTTACATATGTTTTACATACACATCCAATATTCAGCGTGTCATTTCAGGTGGGACAAAAAAAGAAAAAGAAAAGTGTATTCTCCATAACATTAGCAGTAAATAATTTATTTTCTGTTTGTTCTTGGAAGGGTAGATTCCCAAAGGAAATGCATTTGTAATTTTCTAATTTTATTGCTGCCTATATCTCACTAGGACTTTATGTGGATTTCCAAGATGTGAAGCACTGTTGAAGACTGGTCATTTGTATACCTAATACAGGGCTGTAGTAATATGCACCCCACGTCTGTCAATTCACAATCTTACACTTTTGGTTATTTGTATCCGAAACAAGTAGAGTTTTCATTTAACAGTTTTTGTTTTCATTTTTGTTCATTCAACTTGGTTTTGTTGCAAAGACTTTTTTATTTATGCTGAATGTATTTTTATTTGTGGATTTATAGAGAATATTTATAACATAAACAACTGATACAATGAATATGGGAGCACCTCTACAGAAAAGAAAACCTTTTCACTGAAAGAATACACTTTTTCTTCTCAAAATGACTCGAACCTGACATGACCCTAAATACCTACACCTGAAATGACTGACCCTACAAATTACCTAATGAGTATAATAAATAAGTAATTATGCAAATTATTTTCTATAACTTTTTTTTGTTTACCACAGAATATGTATTCTCGTCTCACACATTTATTATAACACAATATTATAATCAATTTTAGAGCAAAGTATGGATTTTTAGTTACTTCGCTACACCAGTTTAAATAAATTAAGAATATAATAAATTATCAGACAAAATGACAATGTCAGCGTTGCATAATGTGATGAATGGAAATGACAACAAATAGGTTCCAGACTTTTGCTCTCTTGAACATGGTTTATACAATACAATCCTGAAATCCTACAGCAAGGGAAGGCACTCCTACACACCATTTTAATATTGTAATTATATTTTAGAATGTGTGCAGCAATATTGAGTACAAACGAACAGCAACATCATGAGACTGCTTCTCTTCTAATCTTTATTACCATTTTTTAAGTAACTGTTTCAATGATTGGTCCCCCAAAATATTACACTTAAATCCTTCACTTGTATTTTGAATTGAGATATGTTACTTCGATATAATAATTCATTATTTAAAAAAAATAAAAATACAAACAAAATACTATTAAAACCAAAAGGTTGATTACTTGTGTGTGAAAATATGAAATTATGATGCAATTTTGAGAATTGTATTTAAAAGTCAACATAAAATAATATTTAATTTTTTTCTAGATATTTACTTATTTAATTCCATTAAGTGTTGTATGTACCCAACAATCATTGCAGTTTATACTCGAAAGCTTCACACAAATATAAGTTCGTACAAAGGAAAAATGAAGTACATTCTCACAGTCTACACCACTGCAAATCCTCTCACATTTTCTGTTTCATATACATAGGTCAATAAAATGCTCTTGTTATTAATGTGAATACATATTCTCTTTTTAATTCATCAATATTATTATTATTACCATCATCATCATCAATATTATTATTCATAAAAAGTTGTATGCTACATCTTGTCACTTCATTCTTATGTAACACATGCCTTTCATCATGGTGTGCAGAAAATGTAACCCTACTCTCTGAGGCACCTAGTGACTTAACAAAGTCCATCAGATAAGTACTCAAGAAAGTATTTAATAGTCAACACTACTGGTAATCCATGTACTTACTAGCATGTGGCACTGAATTTGTTTTTGTTATGTTCAACACTGATTATGCTTTTTTGCATTGAAGCAAGTTTCATAACAATAACAAATATTGGGGAAATATTACTCTAAATACACAAGGTTAAGACCATGGAAATGCTTTTACAAACTTGTCTCTCGGAGTACTTGTAACTCACAGCCCTTATACACGTGAAACATAGTAACCAAGAGTATTAAGTTTTGTGACAATTTGTACACAATAAAACAAATCTCATAAACATTATTTGTTAGGTTAATAGGAACATCTTAACGTGATTTGTGTGGAAAAATTAGTTACTGCCAGAGGCAAACTTGACACCATCAGCCACTAGTTCAAAGTTGGAAATGAAGTCAAATAGGAAAGCATTTCCTGATCACTATTGTCAACTTCTTCTACTAAGCAATTTCAGTCAAGATATTATTTGTAGATATTCAGATACAACTGAGGGCAAAAATCAATAAAGATTTCAATAATCATAATGAAGATTTACTTTTTTTATCACATTTTTAAAGAAAATGGGTTTAGAACACCAAGTATTTGAAGTTCTTGAAAGTATTTCTTCTCACAATCCAAATGGTTCATTCTTTCAGAGGAGAATGGGTTTGGAGTTCCCTTAGAGGGGATACTGGCTCTCTCTGACTAAAACTGGGAAGAGGTGAAGATAATTTCAATGTAGAAGGGTTATGAGTATTAGGGATGTTTTGACGTGACAAAATGAGTTCCACAGTGTGCCCAGCAGACTTCAAAAAGTTAAGAGCTTCAGTAAATTTTAAATGCATTAAACTCTGACCATCCACTGCCATTATGCGATCTCCTGAAATAAAAAATGAAGATGAGTAGGGACATTGCTTCCTTTCTAATTATTACCAGTTCCTATTATCAGTGGGGCAACCAGAATTTATCTAGAGAGGAGGGCTTTATATGAAATGTCCAATCCGCTTGTTGTTTTGTTATAAAGAAATTTTCATTTAGGGTGAATGTAAACGTATTTTTATTTGTTAATTTATAAATATTTATATTCAAATGAAATATTGAATGGCTTTTCTTACAATAGAAAATTAGCAAAAACCATATTTGTAAATATGAGTCATCAGCTTCTGGGGAAGTTGAAGCTCCAAAAGCTGCTCTTCCGGTTTGTGTGCTACACGCATATTATACATATTAATTTATTTTAAACAAAATAATAATTTACACTGCAATGTTTCTAAGATGGATCATGGCCAATCAAGACTTAATTCAAGAGAAATGTTAACTTTGTACCAGTAACAACACAATCATTTCTCATGAATTTTGAATAATATTTTTCCTCAAGGTTTCAGATGGTAAAAAGCCGCCATCTTCTCCTCAGAAGAAAAATATTTCTGATGGCATTTTGCTGTGAAATGCTTCGTTTCTGCTCAGCAATTTCTTGACAATTATTCTTCCTCTATAATGTCCAAACGATTGTGCTTATAGTTAGTCAAAGTGCTGAGGATATTTCTATGTATTGCCAAAGAAACTAGTGGTGCTACAGAATGGCACAGACTTTCTTGTAATAGTTTCTTAACCTATTTAGTTAGATTTTCGGTTTCACTGTATCCTATTCCCAGCTGCTACCAATAAGGGCCCAAAAGACGTTTTACTTTCCGCCTTTATTTCGTTGAATCAGGAGAGGTGGCTCAGTGCATGTGCACCTGATGTCACGGCAGTGCCTCTGACCGGGAGGTTCTAGGTTCGAGTCCCGACGGCGAGAGGATTTTCGACACTAGCTTGTCAGCTAGGTCGAATTCAGTCGCTGCCTGGAGGAGAATTCTAGCGGCCAGCTGCTCTGATTGGGAGTTTTCCGTGGTTTCTCCGATCAATGGGAGAATGCCGGAGCAGTACCCTAACAAACGGACTATGGACCGCGCGCGATCTTTCCTTCCTCTTCCTTGTCCTATCCTCACGCCCTTCACACACACACACACACACACAGACACACACTAACATGCACTATACTACCACACATAACGGGAGACCGGTCGGGGACTGAGCTTGTCCCGACTGGGGCGGTGCCCCGCTGTTCGGAGATACTTGGTTGGAAAAAGTCGACAGTAGGTCGGCGCCGGATCTCGCTATCCAGCGGGAAAGATCACCGCCACCTCCCAATGAAAAAACATTTACTACATTTAGGTGATTAACGACCTCGTTAGTTGACGCGCCCGGAATCACTATCAATCAATCAATCGTACGAGAAAGTATTGTAAACGTGGATAAATCTTTTTCCTATATACAGTAAATTACTTCCGCTAACGTGTGGTGTTGTCAGAATCCGTTTTGCGAGTCCTTCACACCGAAAATCGATTGACGGTAAAACGTCAATCCGCCCGTGTGGCCAACGCTTAAACCGTTCAGCCGATTTTCTGCATAACTCATATTTCCCGATCGATTTAAATGAACTCGAGCCCCTGTGTGGTTGAAACGTGTATTTTAATTTTGGTGCGTACTTGATATGAAGCCTCAACATTTTCAAAATTTTCTCAAAAATTGCTCCAATTTTTTAAATTTAATTTTGTCCTCGGATAGCGTAAAGGGCGCTTAAGAGAATAGGGAGCTGGTGCAGGTCTCATTTTCGTTGAAATCCACGAGTTTTCGAAAATTGCAAAAGTTCACTTTTTTCTCGGCGTCTTCCTACAACTACAATATTGAAGATAGAGATTTGTTTTCCTGAATGAAATCTGTTCTTTAAAGTCATCTTGAAATAAGGTCATTATATACAATTTTTCGACAATAAGAGTAGTTTCCGAGTAATTTTGCATGAACTACAAGAATTTTTTAAACAATTTGGTCTCAAAAATTTCTCTATGTGTGTATCAAAGGATGATAAAAATTGATGGTAGTCTCATTTCCTTTGAACTCTGTTTTGTTTTTTGTTTTTTTTAAATTAAAAGATAGATGTTTTTGCCTTCAACATAATCTGCTCTAAAAAATCAGCTCTTTAAAAAAGGTCATGTACAATGTTTTGAAAGAAAAGGGTCGCTTTCGCATATTTTGTGCTTGAAATTTATCAATTTATAAAAAAACAATTTTCTAAACAAAAACAGAAAAATATCTCAAAAAACACTCCAAACTCTCTCCATGGCAAGAATAAGGAATGCTTAATAGAATGGCACATGTCTAATTTTTGTTAAATTCTCTGAATTTATGAAAATGGCAGATTTAGAAATAATGCAAGAAGTGAGTCTAGAACCACTAGTTTTTCACTTCTTTTGGTTTTTCAGTCCCCTAATAGTAGAATTTGAAACAAGACTTTGAGAAATCACGTGAAGCATTTTATTTCATGAATCCAATAGAGAAAACAAGCACATAATGAAAACCTATAATATAAATATTAATGTGAGAAATACTAAAATATCGTTTCATTATTGTAATTTTTCAAAAATTAAAAGAATATATCATGTTATTCAGTGCATTTAGAAAGATCATCACAAAAAGATTAAACAAAACATTTGGAGTGATTTTGGAGACAATTTGGATTTTAATGTTGCCCATTTCACTCAAAATTACCCAAATTACTAAAAATTGCAATTTTTGAAATTTCAGAGTTAACAGTGAAAACCAGACCTCTACCATAAGTGTATTTCACTTTATTCTTAAAAGAAATTTAAAGAAAAAAGTTGTTTAAATTAAACCCATTTTTGAAAAAATACAGAAAATGTTCCCAGGGGCTATGTAAAGTACTCCAAAAATTCAATCAATTTTTTTCAAATTCGCGAGGTTTTGAATTGGTTCAGATCATTGGAAGAATATTAATTTTGGCAAAAATTCTATGAATAGTTTAGGCACTGGTGTTGACAGACAGGTGAATGAAAGTTGGTTTTGAAAACAACAACAACAACAAGAACTTTATCTTGGTATCAGGGTACCACCAAAATGCAATGGATGGAGCAAATGGAAAAAAAACAAATAACACTTTCTACAACAATTTGTGCATAAGAGGCCAAAAGGGTACAGGAATTAATTATTATTCATTTGCTAATTATGAGAAACAATCTCATGTGTTTTTCATCATCTAAATGACCCACACTGTATGATTTTACCATTGTTTTAGCAAGTCACCAATAACACAAAAATATAGTACAATAGTAACTAGTATCAGCTACATGATCAGTTGATAAAGAAGTACTTGTATTTAAAAAAAAAAAGCAAAAAATTTAATTTCCTCATACATGAGAATGTTTAATAAATTCTCTTAAATAATGATTCTCACCTTTCTGAATGTTGTTGCTGTGTTGCAAACAGCAGCGCACATAAATACCTCCATCATTTCCACACTCAACTTGAAGTCCAAGACTACCCCCGACATCTCGTTCTATCCTGAATTTAAACATTTAATAAAGTGTATTATTTGATTAAATTGATGTAACTATATAAGAAGTTTGTTTTTTGGTGCCACAAATACACGTAACACTATTTCATTTATATGATAATATATTTCAAGTTTGAGAAGCAACTTACCTTACTGTACATAATAATCGTTCATCAACAAATGATATTTCCTCAAATTTTTCAATTAGTGATTCAGTCAAGGTTTCTTGTAATACATTGAATTTTTCATTTGACGATATTGCACTAGACTCTATATAATAAAAACAACACGATAATAATAATAATAATAATAATAATAATATTAACAACAATACAATAACAACAAAACAAATACAAAATTACCATTTAATGTTCTTAAAAAATGTAACTATGACTCCTGCATTATTTTTGGTTTATAATGCTAGTAGCTCTTTTATTGTTGTTGTACAATTGATTCGATATCACAATACAGTGCCTCAAATCAATACAAAATATTAAAATATAAATTCTTTGACACAATAGGTACTCAAAATTTGCACAAAATAAACTTGAGGTTAATATATTTAGCACTATGAATTCTTTTTCTCTGTAATGATGGATTTGGTGTTCCATTTTAAGTAGAGTGAACTTTCTTTTTACAGTTAAAATTAAATTCTGCTTTTAACATGACCTTGGATTTAAGACTTTCAGAATTATTTGAATGTTGTCCATTCTGAGTTGATAATTTAGCTTTATGAAAAAAATATACTTGATCAGCCTAATTGCATGGCGTCCTTTATAACGACTTTAATTTTAAAAAAAAATGTACATATTTTATATTGTATCAAAAAATAAATGTATTTTTAACAACAATTATTAAAAAATGTAATGAAAGATATTGGGACAGAAAAATTACGTAAGACAAGAGTACAAAAATAGTGATGTAGAAAAAGAAAGTTTGATTTTAATGAACTGGTCTATACTATGTTTTGTGATTCAAGAACTGAGTTGACAAATGTTAATTTTGTGTAACATAATCAGCTTCAGAGTTGTGAATGCATTTGAAGACCTTGGGGCAATAACATGCTATGCCACTATATGTAAGTTTTGAGAAAATGGAAAGTAAAGGTTTAGGTATTGCATAGAGAGGATTCTCTCTATGTCTGTGATCTAGATACATCTATGGGTCGTCGAAATACAATAATATCGCAATTTCCTCAGAAATTGGCATAGCATGTTATTGACCCAAGGTTTTCATTTATATTTTACTAAACAATGGAAAAATCTTGAAATACAAAAAACTCAGATAAGTGGAGAAGTAAACTTGATGCACCCAGAAAGGAATTTGGATAAATAACATTGTGGTTGTTGAAATAGGTTTCAAGGTACTGTAATCTAAAAAGATATGGCATATTTTACCAGTGAAAATCAGTATTTACGTAGTAAAAAGGTGTTTTGTCACAATAAAAAAAGTGCACAATTCTCATAAGGTCTAAAGGATATTAATAATAATAGTAATAATAATAATAATAATAATAATAATAATAATAATAATAATAATAATAATAATAAAAATAAAAAACATTTTTTTGGTATCTCAGACGTCAGGAAATATAAGTATTGCAATATACAACATATTTACAACATACCTAACCTGTCATTTATGTTTGCATTATTACTGTAGCACCATTATTTTCTTTAAAAAAAATTTCAATAAACACAACAATATAACTGCTATTCACAAGTAATGAAAATTATTAACAACTTACTTAGCACAAAAGCTTCTTGTGGAATAGGAGATACAAGGCCTTCTGTTTCATGATCAACCCTGATAAAATGACAAAACAAATACAAAATACATTCATCATATAAGCTTCCACGACGAGATATACGACTAATTACCCACCTGTAGTTTTCAGGACATAATTCTGATGATGAAGCAATTTTATGAAACATATTATTTTCTTTGCAGGAATCTTCCTCATATAAATGCATTCTTTTATTATCATTACTTCTATTCTCAATGGTTTCCTGTGCATAATTCATTACTTCCAATTCTAAAACAGAAATATAATTCACAAAACGATTTTTTTCTTTACTGAATTTGCTTTGTTGTTACTCAAATATTAAATGTATTTAAATATGCTCACCACGTGAAGGTAGGATTGTAGTTAGATGATTTTGTAATTTCAGATACATCTGATGATGAATGGAAGCCAAGTGAAATAAAAACATACTCCTAAAACAAAAGAGTAAGGATTTTGAAACAGACTTTTATAAAAATAAATTTTAATACATCACATAGCATGTTAGGGGTGAAAAACTTAACATGTTTCAATCTATATTTCAAATTTTAACCCAAATACAATATAGATACATAAAGATGATTGAAACTCCAATGCAAAGAACTTAGTGAAAATAATGCTGAAGAAATTGTTTTTGCTATGATACTAATATAAACTTTGTTAAAAAATCAGAACTGCATTCTTTTCTGTTCTCTATAAATACAGCATCTAAAGTAAGTTATAACAGTATCGCACTAGAACTAATTTTTAATTTGTTTTTCCAACTAACGGTATTACAACAGGATATATGTCCTTGCAATATTTCTAGCTTTTGTAATATTCCAAAATTCAGAGTGAATTAAAGAAAATGAGATCCACACATTCTTGTCAGTGTCCTTTGTTCCACCCATGGAAAAAAAGTTGAAGAAAACATTTGGAGCTATTTACAAGAAAATGTTTTTTTTATAATTTGCATTCAAGTAGTAATTTCACAAAAACCTTTTTTAAAAAAATTGTACATGAAATATTTCAAAGTTATGATTTTATCAAAGAACAGATTTTATTTAAGACAAAAATCTACAAGTATATCTTCAAATTTGCCTTGTTTGCAATTTTCGAAAATACAGTTTGCCAAAAATGGGACTAGCACCACTTTTTAATGTTCTTTGATACAAATGAGGAGAAAATTTAAAGAAACCATTTGGAGCTGTTTCTGAGAAAATAATTGCTTAAAAAGTGCCTAAATTTCAGGCAAATTTACAAACTACTCAAAAATTGCACATGATGTTATATCAAGATATGTCGTTAAATAATAGATTGTACTTCAGGAGAAAAAAAAAATTAATGTTGTAAGTGTAGTAAAGCACCGACAAAAGTTTTGAACTTTTGAAAATTTTCGGAAATGCAGAGATTTCAATGAAAATTAGGTGTTTGCCATTTTTTAAGCGTTCTTTTCTCTATCAGAAGGAAAAGTTTAATTGATTTGCCTCGAATAATTAATATGAAATAACTTTTCAGAAAAATTTGAAAATGCTGAGGCATTCTGTAAAGTATTCCCCAAAATCAAAATATCCGTTTCAAACTCGCACGGCCTCGAGTTCGTCCTGGTCGATAGGGAATTATCAATTTTGGGCAAAATCGTCTGGATGATTTTGATTTTGGTCACTAGCGTTGTCCTCAGAGAGACAGATGGACGGACGAAGAGACGGGCGGGCGGTTGAATTCACGGACAGACGGGCGAACGGTTGTGTAGACGGACAAAAGGGCGGGTGGAGAGACAGGCAGACATGTTTTGACAAAAAAGGCAGTACTCTTTTGGTGTCAAGAACCTCAAGACGTGGACTTTTACTGTACTAGACATAGGAGAAAATAATATATTACGTGTTGCGGCTGTATAACCGCATTTGAAGAACGCGCCAAGGTGGCAGCGCTCAGCGGCGACCGGTGAAGTAGGCAGAGGCGGTGATGCCGAAAAGGCGCCGCCCGAGCCGAGAAGGAAGGCTGGCCGGTGAGCCAGGAGCGGGGCAACGAGTCTGCGGCGCCGCCCGCTTTAAAAGCGAGCGCCGCCAGCCAGACAGGCAGAGCGCTAGCGACCGTGATTCGAGTGGAATTGAGTGAGGAGACTGTACTGTAATGATCCAACGTTTCGAGACCAAAACCCCAGATGCAACGTTGCCAAAAGGTGGCAAAGAATAAACGTATATGTGGAGTGCAACGGTGCCGATAGAAACATGTTTGTAAATCCAAATTAAAATAAGGAATTATGGCGCGTGAGATTTGGGGAAAATTGAATATAATCATCCGGTCGAGCAGAAATTATAGAACGAAATAAAACAAACGGCATTAAATTCGGTCAACGCATTCGGAAGTTATAAATTGAAATATATTTGGAATTTTTTTCAAAACGCACGGACCGATTTGGTTGAAACGTTGGGAAAGAATAGATTAAAATACGGGGAAGACGACAAAATTAGTATCAACTTTGTCGCATTTTCGGAAGCGAAGTAATCATAAAATGTTTGGAAGTTGTAATGAAGTCAATAGTATAAACAAATGACGCCATGCTGAGAAGTTAAGAAATCTTCTGGAACCAACAGAGCAAGCGTGTTTCGATTATTTTGTGACAAAAATCTGTGGTAACAATGTAAGTGGATAGAAAGAATCCGATGTGAGGAGATGTGTCGACACGGGATGAACCTTGTGTACGTGAAATCGGTGTGTCGTTAATTTTTTGAAAGTGTAAAAGAATTTAACGAGAAGTAACGTCGAGATGTTTATAAAAATTTTTGGAATATTAGGAAAGGGAGCAAAATTTGAATTCATTTGAATTCATGTTATTTTATTAGTAAAACTTCAAGTAATTACGGATAATCAATTACGTTGTATTCTAGTGTGAGGAAATTTGGCGCGGTAAACATTTTTATTATGGGACCTAACTGAATCAATACACATCAGTATAATTTAGACGATTACTTTCCAAGATAAATGGAAGTAAGCAATAGAACTTTTCAAGAAGTGTGTTTGACGATACGCGAAAAGTAATTGTTTCCTTTTTCGTGTTACTTATTTTGCCGAGCAGTACGCCGCAAACATACAGAATTTATTAGTCAGTGACGGGCTAGCGGCTGAATTTTCACATTTAGGTGAAATATAGCGTTGACGAAAGGTGGTTATCGAAGGCGACCGCGAGTAAGAGTGGCCGGCGACCGAACATCGAGGAGCATCGAACAGCGGACACCGGACATCTTCAGTACGAGAGATGAGCTGCAAACAGGGAAGTGAAACGCATATACATGTGTGTGTGTGTGTGTGTGTGTGTGTTGTCGGAATTCCTTGAAATGCTTCGTATCAAAACGCATTCCATAATTAAAAACAATTTTGTTGAAGATCAAGTTTTGTTAGTAGGAATAAAGTAGAAATAGTTAAAGGAAAGTAGGGAATGCGCATTCGAGGGATCAATGGGATTTTGATATTGTTTGTGTTAGTGTGTATGAATGATTTTTGTTATTGTGTATTATGTGTTAACGTAGAAAGAAAGACGAATTATCGCCGTAGAAATGAAAATAGAGGAAAGTTAGTAACGCAAATAAATGATCGAACCAGAAAGGCGGTTCGTTTTGGATCAATTGAGATGTTCGTAGTAATTTACCCTAGCACGCACAATCCAGTTACCTCACTCGGATTCCTGTAAGGACTGCCAGCTTATCCACGGCATTAGATAGTTAAAAGGGAAAAGGAAAAAGGGGATTTATTACATATATTTGATGAAAGCGCGGGCATAGATAACGTAGAGAGGTTAGAGGATAAAATCAATGAATAATAGCAGATGATAATTAATGAATGATAGGAAGATAGCAGGAGAAGTAGGTAGAGAACGGTACATTACATAAATGGGCCCAACGGTGGAATAATATCAGAGAGTAAATAAATAATAGATAAATTGTAGGAGTAGGACGGGTTCATTACATTAAATAGCGGTCCAATGGTGGGGCAATCAATAATAAATAAATAGTAGATGATAGGAGAGTAAGAGAAGATGAGTAGATACATTACAGTACCGTGTAGATTTCTTGGTTGGACATTGCTTGTACATCTCCCGGACTTTTGGTTTTGTGATTTTTGGCTTGTGACTTGGTATGCTCTTCTGGATTTTGGATTGGTGACCAATGTACTGTCTGCGGTTAATTGTAATAAATCTTTGTTTGTGAAAAGCGTGCAATTATTCTGAACATAACATTACGCACATGACACGAGCCTCCCACAAGCGATAGACTGTCCCACCAACCTTCCAAGTGGACATTGCCATAAATATTAAGGTTGAAAAAAACCTATCTGTGAAGGGGGATGGGGAGATCGGTCCAATAATACGAACTGCTTGTTACGAATAGATCCGACACAGAAGTTTTTCTGAATTCAACAGAGTACACACGCCCAAAACATACTGATAGAGCAGTTCTAGAAATGACGAAATACACGGAATTTGTGCCACAATCAGTGGGAAAATTATAAAAATTACCACTTTATTTCAGATTCGAGAGCTAGGAATGTGAGGTAAGGCATTATGCCGGTCACACGGTCTCCAGTGACACATGTCTACGTACACACATTCTCATGTTCATAAGTAATGCAGAGGAACAATTGGTGGGGAAATAATAGGCAATTGGGCAACAACTGCAAAATTCTTCAGTTTTGTTTAACCTACGGTTGTGGAGACACTGGGACTGACTTGGGGACGGAGAAGTGGGGGTGACAGAGTAATCACGCCGGGGTACCACCCTACCTTGCTACTGTGCATTATTCACGCATACCTTGCTACTTCACTGTACATAAAATATGATCGCGACAGAACGTTTACCAGCTAAACAGGAATGCAGGATGAGTTGCTTACCGAAAGGAGGCGAATTTCACATGCATAATTTTTTTATGAGATTTTCCCACCACATATTCATTGGCAAAACATGTTTATCATTAACCAAAGGTCAAGTCATAGAATAAGAATTCCCAACTCTTTTCTTGCATCGACTCATTTTAGAAGAATGGTTTGTTTAATTAATTCTTACAATTTCATCTCATTTTATATCCTGCAAGTTCATGAAATCTCCTTGACACCGTCATAATGGGACCCGCCGAACATCTGTGCACAAGAAGTTGCCTAATAGTCACAATCAGTGGCAAATATTACGTGTGTTGAATGAAATTTTCCACCACTTATTTATTGGCAAAAAGTGACCATTTTTTACTCATATTGTTACATACCAATATGTGAGACATAATATAGTACAATATTTATTATAAACAACGTAAATTATAGGGATAAATATAGGTGAATATGCCAGCATAGCAACGGTAAACGAGCCGTCGTCAAGTTCAACAATCTTCATGCAGTGACAATCGCGGAGACGGCTAGTTCATTTTGTAAGAAATTTAGGGATTGGCTAGGCACGGAAGTACATGGAGCTTGTCTGTAAAAAAACAATCGAAAAGATGAAGCGAGTTTTGAAGGGTTGAAAGAATATGATAGGCATTCATTCTGACTGATGCCGTGGTGTTGAACGGATCGTGGACAAATAATGTTAGGAGTTTTTTGGGACTTGTAAGCATTTACTGGGGAGTAGATATTGGTAGAACTTTGAATTTGAATGCTAGTGTGGACAGTAAAACTTAAAATATTTCAAGTGAACGAGTTAGAAGGACATTGAGGGCTTAGGCGAATTTATCAGTAACTGGACTGGAATGCTAACAGCAGATAGTTTGTTGATCGTTGAGTATTCAGCATACGCGTGGGATGAACGTGGAATTCGTAAATTGGCGAACGACTTAGACTTTATTAACTTCGGAAACAGTGATGAACGGTGATTGAAGTGTGTTTCTGCAAGAAAAGAAGAGAGAAGATGGTATCTGGACCTGAGGACAGCGACGTCGGAGAAGAATGAAGATGGTACAACGAGGCACCGTCGTCCAAGAGCGCGCGAAGACGAATATTACATTATAAGGATGAAACAGGTCATGACCAAAGTTTTTTTTATGTGTAGAATTATCAAGTACCAAAATTGTTTAATAAATTTCCATGCTTTGTGAAATGAATACATGATTTTCATTGAGCCAATTCTAGTAACGAAGTAGCAAGATAGAAATATATTTGCTTTTCAGATTCCTCGACCACTCTGAATAGATGGGAGATCGGATAATCATCTATTAGCAGACAATAGTGATTATTTCTATGAAACCCATCGAACCAGGTAGCCGGACACTAATTTATTTATAATCAGAGTTGAAGGTTGACTTGTATGATAGTATTAGCGTTATCTTTTTCTGGCGCCCTTCTATACAAATTCGGAACGGATTACGTTGGAATAACATCAACTAAATCATTAAAATATATTCAGTTTATTTCAATATACTATCATGTAAGTTTGTAATATTTGTTCATACCCTATACAGCGCGCGGAGACACTATACTCGTAACTGTTTCTGATCATAGTTGTGCACCGGTTACAACATGCAGTGTAGAGCGTTTTTAAGAACTGGCCATTACATTTCCACAGAGCGTAAAGCGGATATAAAATTCTTGCCCGATAACGTAACGTTATGAATACGTAGCTAAAATTTATTGATTTTTTCTAAATACCCTACGGTGAATGACGAAAATGAAAGAAGCAGAGACAATTTGCAATTTATTATTTTGATGTTTGGTAGCTTTATAACAAACACCACTAATCACCAAGTTCATAGATATTTTTGCAATCAATGTGATCTTGATCATACCAATCAGTCCCCGGTTCATATTCGCCTTTTGACCTCCCAGTCCACCTCTTAATTACTAACCCCTTTTAAAATTTCGTCGATCCTCAAGGAGTTGATACCGACCCTATTAGGAGCTCCTGTCCTAGAAGCTAGTAACACTTTTCTGAGATATACATGGGTATAGAGCGATTTTCCTAAGGATGAGCCAAAGTGACAGCTAGTGCTGGCAACATAACTGAAGGTTCTGTGGTCGTTGTGCCCTCGAGCTCATTAGACTCCCTTCCCGCATTCGTTCGTTTGCAGTTGGCTAACTTGTAAATGGCTTCGACTCTTCCTTTTGTGATGTCCTCGTCCGACAAAAAATATAGTGCGCCACGAGAAATAATAGAAATTAGGAAGTGCAGTGTTATGTGTTCTTCTGTAAAAATTCTTTTTTCTTTATATATTACATTGAATTTACTTTTTGTGTGATAAATATTGTTTATTTTAAAACCGATACTTGAATGCGAGATGCCTACCGATGCACGTGGTTCCGGCCTTTGTGCTGTTGCGTGGCGAGCTGCGATTGAGAGATTTCTATTTACATTCGTGGCAGTTTTCTTTGACTGATTGTGAGAGCATGTTAATAGATTTTCCATATACGAAATTAAATCTAAATATTTCCCGGACTCGCGTACGTGCGACCTTAGCGACGCGTACCTTAGCGAAACTCTTAGACTTCTACATAGGGGTGTTTTCACAGGAGCCATTAGCACTTTACGAAGGGGCGTAACTGATCAGCTGTCGCAGCGGAGGGATATTCTCTGAAATTCATGTGATGTTCCCTTGTTTTCGCGAACTGTCACTTTGGCTCATCCTTAGGAAAATCGTTCTATAAAATAAGTCGATTGTACGACAAGTGCTGTAATTATACTTGGGTTTCTGTAACCTGGCTGATGACAGCTGATCAGCTGTTACGGTTTCGTCCAATCGGGAGCTTCAACGTCACCACAGAGACACGTTTTAGCTCTCGATTGGATGACCCCGTAACAGCTGATGAAGTGTCATCGGCCAGGTTAAAACCAAAACAAGTATAACAAGTGGACGGGCAAAGCCTTCGCCTGGCGGGCGCGCAGCAATCGTAACTCACTTCTTGTGCGGGAGGTAGAACTTGAGCTTGCGCAGGCGGGCCGTTTGGGGGGGCGGGGCTGGCCGCCACCCGGAAGGCGCGCGCGCTGTGGCGTAGGCTGCGCACGCAGGGCCACGGCAGGCGCAGCAGCTCCGACGGGCGAGCCGGCGCCGGCCCCGGTCCCTGCGCTCAGCACGGCGAGGGCGTCGGCCGCCACCGCCAGCGACACGGCCCGCGGCCCGCAGCCCGCGGAGCTCTGCACCTGCGCCCGCCCCACACACAGCTCTCTTCAACACGCACATTAGCGTTTCTGGCTGCGACAGCTCCTTAGGTCATTAGTCTTGTAGGTGCAGTGTACGTTTTTATCGCGCTAGATGATTTTCCACCGACGGATGGCGAGATCCGGCGCCGACTTACACGTCGGTTGGCGTTGTTTTCCCCCCACCAGGTATCACCCATCAACGGGAGCACTGCCCCAGCTGGAACAATGTCTAAGTCCCCGACCGGTCTCCCGGTATGTGTGGTAGTGTAGTGCAGTTTCTGTGCGTGAAGAAGACAGGACTAGGAAGAGGAAGGAAAGATCGCGCGTGGTTCGTGGCCCGTTTGTTGGGGTACTTCTCCGGCATTCGCCTGGCGTTGATCGGAGAAACCACGAAAAACTAGCGATCAGAGCAGAAGCCGCTACAATTCTCCTTCAGACAGCCGCAGAACTCGACAAAACTATCTAGTGCCCAAAATGCTGCCACCGTCGAGTCTCGAACCCTAGGACCTCTCGGTCAGAGGCACTGCAGTGACACAAATTGAAAAAACAACAACAAAGCCTTCTTTCTTATATTCGACTGCAAAATACGGCATCAGCGCAAAAATAAGCATAACATATTTTAGCAAAAGTAGACGTTTGTCCAAAATCAATGCGTGTTTGAACACAGAAGGTTGATGTATGCCATCTGCAGATCCCATGGTTTGGAGAGAGCCTACCAATCAGAGTACTGGATATTAATTTTGTGTAATTCCGCTTAGTAAGAAAGACGTGTCAGTGAAGAAAAAAAGTCAACACTTATTTATCCTGAAATATGTCATGCAATTCGGGCTGTACCTCATGGCAAAGGGCTTGATGAAAGTTGAAATTTATGGATTCGTGCGACAGGTCATCAGTAATTCTAATTATATCGCAGAGGTTCTGCTCTTATGGAGAGAGAGAGAAATGCTTTAGAGACATAAAGTACAAAACTGTAAGCGGCGCTACCGATGAATCGTCAATAGTTGACACATTCAGAAACAAGCTTGGTTGTCTATTTACGAGCAAATCCATGAAAGTTGCTTATACATTTCACAGTACGATACAATAATTTACGAATAGAGAGTAAATTATCAAAAAACAAACTCGACATGCTGTGCCAATGTATAACGAACTCCAGAAAATAGACAAAACGTGTTATATTGCTTCAATCTAATTTCGTTAATACTACCCAAATTCTTGGATAGAAAAAGATGAGCGTTAATAGGAATACAATTCATTATGAGAATTGTCAGCAATAGTTTTGTTCTAAGCAGATAAAAACCCCAAATCGATAGACCCTTGCTTCGAATGCGTTCTTTCGAATCAGAACGAACGAATTACAATTGCTTCATCCTCGTGATGTGCGTTCCAGCGAACAAACATGATCCGATCACTGTCAAATGGATGTTAGTCACGTCAAATAAAGTATTATCATTATGAGCTCGTTAACTGGTTACTTACTGTACAAAGTAGAGATAATAGGCATACACGCTTACATGACAGTTATTGATTTCGCCCAATTACTCAGAGTGTAATCTGCCTTTGCGGTCCGTAGTCAATAAATGGCTAATGCGTGAATGCGATCGGGGGGTTTCGGAGTCGATTTTTCGTTCCTACTATTTTGACTTTAGAATAACCATCTAGTACACTTTGATTATTCAAAAGTGTAATTATAGAAATCCTACCGCCCAATGAGATTTGGCGGTTTCTGGTTAACACCTATTAAGCAAGAATTTTCATTTCAAGGGACGAATAAGTGTAACAAGACGTGTATCTAAGGTCTGGACTGGGGTGATATTTCCTTTCTCAACATCTGCAATTTTAAAGGTGTATGTTCAATATCCTACTTTTCGACACTAATTTGTTTATATTACCCCCAAAATAACACAAATGTAAGAGGAATGAAATTATTCAAATCAGCGAAAATGTGACATTACAATGAAGATGAGTCACGACCCAAGATAGAAATCCTTAGAAATAAAAGAAAGAATAATTGCAAATCATTACGAGTCACCACGAAGAAATATGAGCAATGAATATTTAGAAAATGGGGCAAAATAATGGTCTTTTAAATTGTTCGAGCAGGATCTCATGTGGCTTCGTATCACGTTTCACCAACCAACCATTACAATCATTCTATAAACCAAAATACATGTAAAAATGGTAACTTACTGTGCTCGATTTAAGTAGGTACAATGTTTTGCATTTTTGTAAAACAACTAATCGAAGAGCACAAACAAGATTGATGGTTATTTCAAAGTTGTAAGACACAATTTTCATAGAAATGCACATTTAAGATTTTAAAGGAGCATATATATATATATATATATATATATATATATATATATATATATATATATATATATATATATATTAGTAGTATAATATTGATTAATTCAAAAGCGTTAGGACCAACAGCGGTAGCTCAGTGCATCAACTGATGTCACTGCTGCGCCTCTGACCGGGAGGTCCTAGGTTTGAGTCCTGACGGCGGCAGGATTTTCGACACTAGCTTTTCAGCTAGGTCCAATTCAGTCGCTGTCTGGAGGACAAATCTAGCGACCGGCTGCTCTGATCGGTAGTTTTATGTGGTTTCTCCGATCAACACCAGGCGAATGCCGGAGCAGTACCCTAACAAACGGGCCACGGACCGCACGCGATCTTTCCTTCCTCTTCCTTGTCCTATCCTCTCCCCCTTACACTAACATGCACCACTCTACCACATATTTCGGGAGACCGGTCGGGAGCTTAGAGCTTGTCCCGGGTGGGGCGGTGCCCCGTTGGTGGAAGAGTCCTGGTTAGGGGGAAACCCCACTAGGTGACGGTAGGTCGGAGCTGGATCTCGCCATCCAGCGGGGGAAGATCACCGCCATCTCCCGAGAAAAAATGTACTACACTTACGGGAGTACCAAACCAAAGCAGTTGACGCGCCTGGAAACACGAAAAAATCAATCAATCAAAAGCGTTAGGTGTCAGGGTGTGCGCTCAGCAGACGCGCTAGACCTAGATGCTTGCCTAGGTTGCACTCAGCAGAGACGTGGGGTTTAATAAATACAACTGATATCTTTAAGTCAAATGGGGTGGGAGATTAGTGTAAGTAAACTTTTTGTGAGTTCGGCGAAGCAGTAGACCGTACAAATATCTAACGCAAGTGGTGAGATCGTGAAAAGTAGAGTCAAGATTTTCATGCACTATCAAATTCTAAAATATGCATGCAAACATGCACTATCAAATAGCCAAATATGCATGATGCAGAGTAAAAATGGACAAAACATGCACAATCGAATTTTATTTTACGTAATTCTTTAGTTATATTTCCTGATGTAAAAGTCGACAATTAACAATTTTTTCAAAGTTGTTCAATGTCAAGTTCATTCTTTTGTCTGAAAAAATCTTTTTGAATGCAGAAAATGACATTTTTACATCACAAGACGTAATTAGAGCATAATTCAAAGACGAAATCTAAGCCAATATAAGGTCAAATTCTGCATTTTCTGATTTTTCACCACAAATAATGTTTCTTTACATTTTGGAGAAATTTCAAGTTACGATTTGAATTTAACACTTTATGTATTTTCTCCGTAGCTGTCGCGTCCACATCTCCAAACTTTAATTCCAGACACTTCAACGTCTACAATAATTTTTAATGAATCCACTAGAGTAAGATTCTAATGTTTGAAGATGAAGATAATTTTTTCTTCATGTTTTTGGTCCGGAATGGCCTATCTTGTATATTTCTCTAAAAATTCTTTAAACATTGGATTTGCTACTTTTTCGAACAGTATATTAGCCGCTACTAAAGCATCACACATTTCCATTAAAATGGATTTGTTGCAAACTTCAATGTTCCCTCAGTAACAAACGTTGGCATTAAGTGGGACATAGTTTCTTTCCTGTTAATAGCTTTGTCATTACGAGAAATATATGTAAGGTGCTGGTCCACTTGAAACTTTTTAGAATAATTAATCTGCATAAATAAATTCAAATTATATAGATCTACATATTTCTTAAGAAGAGTATTAGAATTTTGCTACAAATTACCATGTTTTGAAACAAATTTTACTCAAATTTTGCCGCAAATTAATGTCAGATTTAATTAAGAACAAGTGTACTTTAGTAAGATGTATTTATCTAAATGTTCAGGTTCAAACTATCTGGGCAGAAATTAAATACTAGGCTCGATTTTGAGATTTTGTCGCAGAAATCAGGTTTAGTACGTACGCTTCCTTGTTTTGTCACACTACTTTCTCTTGTCGATAAAATTATACTTCTTACGGGCAGAGCAATGATACTAGTACTTCAAACGAAATTAAAAGACAAAATATGAAATACTCCACGATTTATAATTTTTTCAATAATATTAAAAAGAGACAAAATTCTAAAACTCGGGAAAAATGTTTGTACAGAATATGCATACTATCACATACAATAATTATTTAAAAACAATGGGCCAAATAGTTCATACAAAACAATTTCTTAAACCACAGAAAAATCTCAAAACTGCAAAAAAATATTAATAGTAACCCGAAAATAATTATTTTCACCACAATAAGAATTAAAGTTATGTTTTTCGTTTCATATCCATTTTATTGACATTGCTTTATCCTTTCCTGAATTTCAGTATTTCCAATTGTATTATTTGTGAAGAAAAGTTAAGAGTTGAGTACTAAACATTTCGACTAGGAAAACACCACCAGTACATATAGTTTTTAATTGATCAATTAAATAGCCTACTTACTTCTTTATTCCAGCAATTTCAATAAATTACAATTCCACTCGTCCTCCAGACAATCTTTGTTTGCAATACTTCGTTTGAGAAGTGTTGCTCACGAAGCCTTAGAAAAAGCCATTTTATACTTAACACTTCACACTTAAGAAACTTGTTAGTCCTTTGTTGCATGCAAGCAGACTGAGAGCCTCTTGATTATTTTCCTCTCCTATTGTCAGTTATCAAAGTATATTGAGTTTTGGCTTCGTACATTGCCGTTTCCGTTGCGGCGTCGTATTCATTTCGCGATCGCTGCTCACCGCGCGTGTACTCGCGTCGCAAGTGCAAGTAGTGTACAGGAAGGTACAGTGTAGGAGCCGGAAGGTATAGTAGAACAATAAGCACCAAAGACTACTTCGAGCTGTAAGGGTACAAGATCAATAAACTATTTATACAAAATATGCACCAGTTTTAATACTCACACATTATGCAGAGAAATAATAAGAAAATACTTAACACGCTAGATAGAAGTCTAAATATGCAGTATTAATTTAAATAAAAAATCCAAAGTGCATTATACATGCTTTTTTTTTTCCAAAACAACACTAAAACATGCAAACATGCACGGAAAAAGCATGCATTTTATAAACAAATTTCTCACGAAACACATAGGTACAAAGTTTTAAATCTCTACGAAGTTTAAAGAAAAGACGCATTTGCACGGAAATCCGGTCTCTCGTGATAAGCAATGAAAGGTGAACGCATGCGCCTGCGCTCACCCAGACGGCGTCGAGCACGTGGGCGCCCGCCAGCGGCAGCCGCGCCGCCGCCGCCGCGAACGCGTCCTCGGCGCGCCGCGCCGCCGCCTCCGCCGCCTCCTGCACCACACGCCATACGAGCGGAGCCCGCAAACACACGCACGCCATGAACAAATGAGCTATTAGGGTATTAGGGCACATACATGAAAACGATGACAATGCGTAACAAAAATGTAAAAAGGGGTCTAGTAAATCAATATTTCTTCTTGATTGTCAATACATGTTTACAAATAAAAGTATCCAAAGTTTTTTATGGCAATCATTTATTTCAGCAATGAAAACGTCGGTACTGTTAGTTATGTGATATCATCAATATTTCTTCTTGATTGTCAATATATGTTGGCAAATAAAAGTATCCAAAGTTTTTTATGACAATCATTTATTTCAGCAATGAAAACGTCGGTACTGTTAGTTATGTGATATCATCAATATTTCTTCTTGATTGTCAATATATGTTGGCAAATAAAAGTATCCAAAGTTTGTTATGACAATCATTTATTTCAGCAATGAAAACGTCGGTACTGTTAGTTATGTGATATCATCAATATTTCTTCTTGATTGTCAATATATGTTGGCAAATAAAAGTATCCAAAGTTTTTTATGACAATCATTTATTTCAGCAATGAAAACGTCGGTACTGTTAGTTATGTGATATCATCAATATTTCTTCTTGATTGTCAATATATGTTGGCAAATAAAAGTATCCAAAGTTTTTTATGACAATCATTTATTTCAGCAATGAAAACGTCGGTACTGTTAGTTATGTGATATCATCAATATTTCTTCTTGATTGTCAATATATGTTGGCAAATAAAAGTATCCAAAGTTTTTTATGACAATCATTTATTTCAGCAATGAAAACGTCGGTACTGTTAGTTATGTGATATCATCAATATTTCTTCTTGATTGTCAATATATGTTGGCAAATAAAAGTATCCAAAGTTTTTTATGACAATCATTTATTTCAGCAATGAAAACGTCGGTACTGTTAGTTATGTGATATCATCAATATTTCTTCTTGATTGTCAATATATGTTGGCAAATAAAAGTATCCAAAGTTTTTTATGACAATCATTTATTTCAGCAATGAAAACGTCGGTACTGTTAGTTATGTGATATCATCAATATTTCTTCTTGATTGTCAATATATGTTGGCAAATAAAAGTATCCAAAGTTTTTTATGACAATCATTTATTTCAGCAATGAAAACGTCGGTACTGTTAGTTATGTGATATCACCTGAGTGAGTGTGAGTTAATTTCGTAATGTTTCCTCGATTGTTCTACTGCAGAGGTAATTCAATGGGATAACAGTTTCCTCACTAAGCACCTGATGATGTAACAAAACTAGTTACGAAACGTTGTGCAATTGCTGAAATAAATGATTGTCATAAAAAACTTTGGATACTTTTATTTGCAAAAAGGGGTTTAGTACTTAAAATCAAATTAGCAGAATATTAACCATCAAAATAAATTTACACAAAAGGAAATTAGAGTGATAAAATATTTATTAAACCATTTTTTAAAAAAATAAATATTACTTGGTGTACACTAGATTGTTTTAAGTGTACTTTTTTTTATCTTTTCATAACTACCGTAAACGTGAGAACCTCAATGACAGGCAAAACATAACTGTAGTATTGTCTTCGTAGTGTTTTATGTCTACAACAACCAGTATTTTTGGTGAGATTTGGATTAAATATATAAGAAACACGTCCTCACTGATACTATATCGTAATACATCCAAATCGCAATAAAGCGAACAGGAGCTGTACTCGCACGGTAAATATTTCAGCTCTGAAGTTATTCAGTACCTACAAGCCCCAAATACTCGTATATTTGATTCCCTGAGAGTTTTAGGAAGACACCTGTTTCTGAATACTAAGTTTTAGAACTCGAGAAGCAGTTAGTATAAAGGAAGTAGTAGTGAAATAGAATGTATTTTAAAAGCAATGACTCCTATAATTATATTGTTAAAAATGCAATAAATTGATATTGTGTACGAGATTTGAAACACGGCGAGTGTCTTGTTTTTTCTTTCCCAACAGTCTACATATCCTTCTCAGACACCATTTACATTCGGAATGTCGTGAAGTGTGAAACGTGTTTCTGCATGCCTCACGCATGGAACTTCTTTCCGCCCACCAACGCGGGCGCAGCATAAAAGCCCTATCTTCCTCTTTGGCGCGCTAATTTGCCTAAAAGGCGGCATAAATCGATTGCTCTTACCCGTTGGTGGGCGTGGTCCTCGCGCAGGGCGTCCGCGCGCCGCGCCAGAGCGCTCAGCGCCCGCAGCGCGCGCGAGCCCCGCAGGCGGCCCTCGGCCGCGCGCCGCCGCAGCTCCAGGAACAGCAGCCGGCGGCCGCTCGCGTCGCTGCGCACACCACGCGCACACACACACACGCTGCGGGCGCGGCCCACCCGACCCCAACCCTCCAACTCTCTCTCTCTCTCTCTCTCTCTCTCTCTCTCTTTGTCTCTCTCACTCTCTCGCCACTACTTTCGAATACACACACAAATTGATGGAAATCTAAGGAATCTCTAGCCGGGTGTATGTGGTGTCAACCCTTTCTTCACATACCCAGAAACTCGGAGAAAATACATAGTTTCTATTCTGACTGAAACATGTAAATGTTTAATTGAGTTCACTCAAAATTGCTCTTACCTGAAGTTACCGCTTAAGGCAAGCTGACGTCATGCGACGCGGAAGATAGAAGCTTCCCGTGCGGTGTTTCAGAACAGCCCCTCTTGTGTCCCGCTCTACGACCTCCGATTTACACAGTGCACAGCAGCATGTTTTCTGCTGCTATGTATGTAGCAGGCCACTAATATGTATTATATTTTAAGGAACGAGTGTTGATTCTTCTACAGAACGTTCAAGACGGCGAGGAGGACATTCCGCGACAATCATAAGTGAGATCAACAAGTGAGCGAAAAAAATTTACAGTGCCGAAGGTGTTTGTAAAAGATAATCAGGGTTCTCTAAGTAGTGCCAGGTTACCGAACAGGCTGAGTAGGCTGGTGCCTGGGGAGCGCAATTTTTTCGGGCGAACGAATTTCAGTGAATTCAAAATTTCACAAGGCGAACTTTTGAGTGTATTTATAGAAATAATTCTTTTCATTTTTGTCACAAAAGAAAGTGTTAATTAAACAAATATATATCCATGATATACGGATAAAATGAATATAAAAATATTGTATATTTATTACATCAATATCGCGGTGAGAATTATTTATATGTACACAATATTTGCGTCGGTTAGAAATGTCGTACAATAATTGAGAGATCCTAAATATGACAAAAAGGGAAAGAAAACGCAAAGACAAGAACATTGATTTTAATAGAATTTTAATGAGTCGCTCTTAGCAGCTTTTTTTGTGCAGCAAGCTGCCTTTTTTCAATCGTTATAAACACTAAATCTTAAAAAATCCAGTACTGTGCCCAATGGATATCGATGTGCTCGTAATTCAATGTGAAAATATTCAAACACTGTGACTTTCCGTGATAGAACCGTAACCTTTGTGAGACGATAGTAGAACTCATCAGATCAAAGCCCATTCGTGAACACAAGTGCTAACTATTCAATATTATAATTCACAGCATGTTAGAAAAATCCTTGCTTTCATTGAACCAAGCTCTACGCTTTCTTCTCAATCGACCTGATCTAACAGCCCACTCCACCCACTTGATTGATTGAGTTTTTCGTGTTTCCGGGCGCGTCAACGGTTTTGGTCATTAGTCCCGTTAGTGTAGTGCATGTTTGTTCTCGGGAGATGGCAGTGATCTTCCCCCGCTGGATGGCGAGATCCGGCGCCGACCTACCGTCGGCTGGTGGGGTTTCCCCTTAACCAGGACTCCCCCACCAGCGGGGCACCGTCCCAGCCGGGACAAGCTCTAAGCTCCCGACCGGTCTCCCGGAATACGTGATAGTGTGGTGCATGTTAGTGTAAGTGTGTGTGTGTAAGAGGAAAGGAAAGGACCAGAAAGAGGAAGGACAGATCGCGCGCGGTCCGTGGCCCGTTTGTTAGTGTACTGCTCCGGCATTCGCCTGGTGTTGATCGGAGAAACCACGGAAAACTACCAATGAGAGCAGCCGGCCGCTAGAATTTTCCTTCAGGCAGACTGAATTCGACCTAACTGGAAAGCTTTTACACATGCCTTATGGAAAAAGAACAATCAGTTCCTCAAAAAAAATGTCCGTTAATGGCCGCTTAATGGAGGTGGGCCACCAGCAGGTTTCGCGCCCGGGGGCCCCGGGCGCCAGCCGCGCCAGGCGCGACAGCTTCAGCGCCGGCGGCGGGAACACCAGCTCTCCGCACAGCGACGTCGCCAGCGCCACGGGCCGGCCCTGCAGCGCCGCGCTCCGGGACACGCACTGCGCACACACACCACGCGTGCAGAGTTCGGGCATAGACACGTGGTCCTCCTTCACGACAGATGTTCATTCGGGTCGTAAAATGTATGACAGAACCTCATTGGTGGGTACCACTCACGCGGGGGTGAACGTACCCACCTCACATACAAGACTGTTTTATAAATGAGCACTTAAAAATACTTATCGCACAATAATGTGCATGAAAAAGTGCATTTAAAAAATGCGATTATAATTATTTTTCGTGGCGGACTGTATTTTGGATGTGACCGTACGAGAAAATGTCTAAGCCGTATACAAGTCTGCCAACTGCAAACGAAGAAGTGAAGGAAAGAGCGCCAATTGACTTCACTGACAGGCGCACGGGCACTACCGTAAGCTCATGTTGCCAGCAGGAGCCCTCTCGCTTTGATCCCTCCTTAGGCTAAATTCTCAGTACTTTAGTGCCACTGATGGAGAGAAACAGTGGATGTCACGAAATGGCGGGGTGCCAACGCCTTAGAATGTCGCGCCTTCGTGTAGTGGTGAGACAGTCTCCAAAAGAGGGCAATGCCACCCTCATCCCAGCGAGCGACGATTCAAAGGAAAGGTAGAGGAAATTAGGGCTCGTTCAAAAGAAGGAAACAAAATTTTGAAACGTGAATAATGCGTATGAATAACCATCACCTTATTTCATCTTGTGATCAAACACATTCAACTTCCAAGTGCGAAATGAAAATTCTACAATTAAGCAGTAAAATAGGTTTGGCTGATGATTAGCATTAGAGTGATACTGAGGCGTAGAGGTACCAACATTTCTGAAGGCTTTTTTCTGTTCGTTGGTTTCTTAAAGTGAGATTTCTGAGAACATAGTGGAAGCGTTAGTTTTTTTCTGAAAACGGAGACGTACAACAAATTAAATTGGGTACCTCTGATAAAAGTACACAATGGACTTCAACAGATTTACGTTTTATTTTTCGAACCTGATCAAACGCGGCTGCATTTTCGTGCAATATCCGCCAGCTTCCGCGAGAAGAAATTAATAATTAATGCATATTTTAAACACGCCAAACAACCTTGTCTAAAAAGGCGAATTTTTTATTAATTCGATAAAGATTAACTTCAACCTTCTTGTATTTTCAAAATAACTATTAGATAGAATGGCAGTTTTGATGACCGAAGTGGTCTTTGTCGCAAAAATTAAAACCATCAATAATTTACATGTCCTGATGCATCCACTAGGTGCAAATGTAAAAATGATGAAACAAATTATTAAATAACAGGTAGTAAATGTTGTCAGTCTGAGACGCACTGCAAAAGGGACCAACTCAAAAGACACGTCTTGTGAATCGGAGTGCTTAAGTCGACTGCGATTCGAACAGCGCTTGCAAAGGTAGAGGTTAATTAATTTCACCACCAGACACGCAACTTTTTCACACTTACACTTTAAGGAAGAGAGAAACACTAAGGGAAAATCATAATAACTTCGACATATAAAAAAATTCTACAAGCAGGAGCTGGAGTTGAGGATTATATACAAGAATTTGCGTCTGAGAGGATTCTGAAAGCTATTTAATTCTTCTCGCTCCCCACCTTTAACTATTCAGGATGTCTCATAATGACTTTCAAAAAATTGTAGAGTATGTAGAACGGTCAAGAATGATAACATATTTAACATTGATATGTGGTGAAAAATCAAACAACGAAGTTCCACTGCTGGCGTTTTTGACGGCACGCCCCTTCTTGGTAGGCAACTTGCCGCGCACTGAAGTACGACCTGTCCCCGCCAACAGCTCAGCGCCTTGCCAACAAGCAGTGCACGATGAGACGCCTACCCTTCAGGGTGCGCTGTCAAAAAGTCTGTTACGTAACTTCGTTGTATCAGATTTTTCGCCAAATATTGTCAGGAAGTAATCATCTTTGACCCCCCCTCCCGACAAGCCCTAGAATGTCTTTACTCCTGAATAAAACTGCAGAAAGATTAATTCGTGATTACGGTTGCGTCAAAAGCAAAGGTAATTAGTCCCGTAAGTGTAGTGCTTGTTTCCATTGCGTGAGGGGGCAGTGATATTCCCCCGCGGGCTGGCGAGATGCGGCGCCGGCCTGTGTCAGCTTGCGGGTATTTTCCCCAACCAGTATCTCCCACCAGCGGGGCACCGCCCCAGCCGGGACAAGCTCTAAGCTCCCGACCTGTCTCCCGGAATATGTGGTTGTGTAGTGCGTGCTAGTGTGAGTGTGTAAGGGGAGAGGATAGGACAAGGAAGGGGAAGGACAGATCGCAAGCGGTCCGTGGCCCGTTTGTTAGGGCACTGCTCCGGCATTCGCCTAGTGTTGATCGGAGAAACCACGGAAAACTACCGATGAGAGCAGCTGGCCTCTAGAATTCTCTTCCAGACAGAGACTGAATTCAACCTAGCTGAGATGCTAGCGTCGAAAATCCTACTATAGAGCGATTTTCCTAAGGATGAGTCAAAGTGACAGCTAGTGCTGGCAACATAATTGGAAGATTCTGTGGTCGTTGTGACCTTGATCCCATTAGACTCCCTTTCTCGAATTCGTTCGTTTCCAGTTGGCTAACTTGTACCGTTTACCCTTACTTCGACACTTCCTTTTGTGATGTCATTGTCCGACAAAAATATAGTGCGCTGCGGAAAATAATTGATATGAGGAAGTGCAGTGTTATGTGCTCATCTGTAAAAATTTTTTTCTTTATATATTACATTGAATTTACTTTTTATGTGATAAATATCATGTTTATTTTAAAACCGAGACTTGAATGCGAGATGCGTACCGCTGTACGTGTTTCCGGCTTAAAATCATTTTTCTTTCTATTTACATACGTGGCAGTTTTCTTTTACTAATTGTGAGAGCATATTAATAGATTTTCCACATACGTAATTAAATTTAAATATTTCCCGGACTCACGTATGTGCATATACTTCAGCGAAACTGTTAGACTTCTGCATAGGGGTTTTCACAGGAACCATTAGCACTTTACGAAGGGGCGTGACTGAACAGCTGTCGCGGCGGAGGGGTACTTCTCTGAAATACATGTGATGTTCACTTGTTTTCGCGAACTGTCGCTTTGGCTCATCCTTAGGAAAATCGTTGTATACCATCAGGTCTCCGACCCAGGACCTCCCGATCAGAGGCTCTGCAGTGCCATCGGCCATCTTCGCCTCTCCGCAGAAAAAGAACGTTCCGCCGCAGCGTGGATCGTCCGGCGCACTCACCTCGAGGACGTCGTCGACGGTGGAGACGCGCGCGTCGCACAGCACCTCCAGGCGCCGCCCGTCCAGCAGCACCACCGCCGCCCGCAGCTCGTGCTTCGCCTGCGCACACACACACCACGCCGTGCACGAGGGCCGCACACCTTCGCTTGCAAATGTCTCCGCTTATTCAGCGAGCGACCGACACGTTTTGACACGCTACATGAATTGACAGAATCGAAACTGCAAGTTGCAGACAAAGTTAAAAAACAAACTCGAATTTTCGAAAATGCGACCTACGGCATTCTTTTAAGAATCCTTTACGCTATCCTGCCACAAGACTTAATAAAATTTGGTGCCAGTTTTGAGAAACTTTTGAAAATGTTTTTCGTGTCTTGTTTTCGTTTCGTGTTTTTTCGTGTCCCCCCCCAAAAAATCATTTCAAATTCAAAGGAGCCACAATATCATCACTGTTTTAAATCAAAGCAGTCAGAGAGTATCTGAAACATTTCTTTTCCCACACCGATACGTTCACAGCATTTGAATGATTGTAATTTCCTTCTGCTTTTGTCAAGGTATACAATGAATGGTTTCGAATGGTGTTTGTATTAGATCAGAGTGCAATAGTGTCCGCTGAAACTTCATAGGGGTGGTATGAATATCGGGTTTTAAAATGGATCAATCTTTACGTATCGACATCGTAAGGCGAAACAAACTTCTTGATGTTCCTATTGGTATTCTTTATTAGGCATCCATATATTCCCATATTTAATCAAAACAACATGTAAATATAGTGGAAACTACTTTTTTTAATAACACAGAATACTTACAACGAATATAAACGAGTAAACTATTACGTATTAATGGTAAAGAGAATGAAAAGTTACAATCCTCGTGGCTCGTCGGAACTCACAAGTGATCAACGGAGCTTAGTCATAGACGCTTTTTTTCTTCTATAGGTCGCTTAATAACGTGGTCATAAAGCGACAACTGGGATTGATTGAACTGTAGGAAGAACACGTCAGGACAACACGAAAACACAAATATTCATGCCCGAGGCGAGATTCGAACCCGCGACCCTTCGAGTCAAGCCAGCTAGGGCCTTTCAGCCTTAGCGACCTCGGCTATCCAGACCGGCGGTCATAGACATTATCACTGGAGATTTTTATTAATTCATCCCATTCCTCGACCTTTTTCCTTCGGATATTTATTCTCACCTAATTACCTCCGGCGGGGGCGGATTACCGCGATCTCGATGCTAAAATTAGCGGATGCCGGTGGGCCCCCGGCGGCCGGAAGGGGTGGGTGCGAACGCAAATTCCAACCTCGTTATTGGGGGCGGTGCCCTTCGCAGCCGCCCGCCAGCACCTCGGGTATAGAATGCCGATATCCACTGCACCGGCGGGCGTCGCTCCGCTGCACAGATGCGGGAGGATAGACTCGGCGCTAACGGAAACATACTCCGATGAACTGTTGCAAGAAGCAATTCCATCCGATTATGAAACTCCAACACTGTGCTAATAGACACGCAACACTGGTAATGAGATTAATATAACATACGACAGGACCGAGGCTGACTTCAAGTTATACGGAAATACGGAAAGTTTAGATACTTTTATCGGAATCAGGAAGTAGAAACTCTCTTCCGTTTGTAAATGAAAACAGGAATAGTGTATTAGCATATTTATCTCTTCGTACATACTTTGTTGGCTTATTTACAATATAGGATACCGTACTGATTTCTATAGACAAAGGAATAATGTATAAACGATTTGGAATAATTTCTTCGGCGTTATCAACGGAACAAAAAGGAAGTAATAGAATTAGACCTTGCAAAAGAAATTGCGCTTAAAAAAGCTAAAATACTCCTACCTTTCGATTACAACAGAACATACACGGAATACTGAAAAAACAATCTCCTTGTTTGTCGGATAGCTGAAATAGCACGCCATTTATCAGCCTGCATCAAGAACTTATTTGTATGCATTGGTAGTTCGTTTCAACTCCCTACTCGTAAATGTAGGGCACAGATTAATGGTTCACAGCTGCATTCGAAGAACACGATCAAAATTCATATACGCTTTTAACCTGCACATATTCGCGACGCGTAGTAATGAAAACTGATTCGCAGGGATGGATACGAGGTGACAACAATATCCGGGATGCGACCATGACAAGCGTGCATCGAACGGCAGTTTTTAATTTAGACGGGATATTGAGGTGACAGACTGACCGGTCAGTAGCTTCAAATATTCGCAATAACTTGGAACCCGCTGAATGGAAACGGGCGGTGTTCAATCCCATTTTACGGACTTGGGGCGACCCTGCCTTGAAAATAACGGATATCCCCCCATGGAAAATACAGCGCATCGATCCACGCTCCCACAGCAAAATTGAAAGGCCCGCATGCTCGTTCACAAACACACGCGCACCTAGTTACATAAACTCTGCGATTTCATCTGTCCTCTTTTCCCGAGATCCCTTTGTCAGTAACCAAAATGAATCATTCATTCCACGCACACGCATGGTAATCAAGTTTTCCAAATGCCACAGTATTTGGCCTCACTGCTTCGATTCAACATGGACTGAAAGGCGGGATTTTTGCGTCAACGATTACGCACGCTCCGAGAATCACATACATATGAAGCCGGAAAATCCGACGAATATCCGCAATTCACAAAGGGGGAAATGGAAATGGATGAAGAAAGGAAACCCGGATGGTAATAGAAAACGGAGCTTTCGTATTTTTTATACCAGAAAGCTCCGTAGATCTCACTTAGAACCTGATCTGACCCTGTTTCGTTAGATGCTTTAATGTCCAATATGTAATGTGCAAAAAACATTACATTAAACGTATACTGCCTATCGTTTTTAGAAAATAACGAGAAATGAGAAAGAACAATAGACGAAGTAAGAAAACTTCCGTGGTGGTGGCGGCGGCAGAGATAGTGGTAATCCATAATGGTTAGTAAGGATCGAAGAGATATGAACGACAAAGTTTTTAATAATTTATTAAATACTATAAATAATTATCCATGCTGTAGCGTCGTGAATAAAAACGACACGATTCTCGTATGTGTACATTTAATTTGTACATAATATACAAGAATAGCATCGGATTTGTATCATCCACGAGGCGTTTGCGGAAAACAGATGATGATTCTCTAATAACAACCTTCACATGTTGACATGGCACCATGGTAATCTGTTGTCATGGACGTCAGGCGGGACCGTCTCTCATAAAGGGATGAGAGAGCTGCGACGTTACAACACATGACGTGTTTAATCCATGACACTTGGTGTCACTAAAGATGGGATAAGATTCCCGAAACACGTTTATGTCTGGACAATTATTTATAATTATATATATATATATATATATATATATATATATATATATATATATATATATAAACATTCTGGTTTATTTCCCTTGGATCCTTAATAAGCGTAGAAAGATTTGGCCCAAACTAATATCTTAATGAAACACTGATTTCGAAGAACATAAGACACCAGAAGACAATTATAATCCAGACCCAATAAACAGAATAATCGAAAGAAAACCAATTAAAAGAGGCACGTCAAAAAAGCCATTCAAAGTAAATAACTAGATTTTGAAGATGTTTTCAGACAGTAAATGTTAAAAGTTAACCTTCGGTGGAGAACGGCAAACCTTCCTTCGCCGTTGGAAGGTGCAGAGGGAGTGCTTAGTCGCCGTCCAGAACTGGGTCGTAGGAACACGTGGGTAGTTACAAGAAGCGCGGGGGAGCTAAAGGAATAAGTGATCAGCGGGAAATAAGATATTCGAGGAAAACATAATGCTTAGTTCAGGCACGAAAATGATGGAAATAAACACGGACGGAGACAGAAAAAATTAAATAAGAGACAACTGATTCAAATATCCGATTCGCCAGAAACAATGTTCGGCAGATTGTATCAAACTCAGTAGTTTCTTAAATCAACTTTATATTTAGTACATTACATTTAGTACATTACAACCAGTACATTACACACAATTTTTAAGCTCAACATTACCAATGATTGGATCAGAGAACCAGAGACAAGCATAACATTTAGATTCGATGAATAAATATACATAATTTCGAATGCATCGTTCATTTACAAAGTAAATCGCGACCGAAGGGGTAAATTCAAATGTGTAAATGAAAGTTGTACAATACCTGGACATGTTCAAATCATATGATTTTCATGTTACCCATTTAAATAATTTGAAGGTACAGCAATTTGCAATGCATTTCTTCACATAAACAATGTTATATGTGTCATAGTGCTAATGATATTATATACCAAGTTATTTCAGTAATTAAAACAGAATGAAGTGAGAAAGTTTGGTTGTGAACAAAGTAAATTCAATATACGAATTTTAGCTTGAAAACAATGTGAAAAGTTGAATTTTTAACTCTCGGCATTGATTAAAACTACGTTTTTCATGTTTTCGCGAAGAATATTATACCATATTTTTAATATATTTGATGAATGATTGTTGTTAGGATATAATGAACAACCATATAATCACAATCATTTGGATGTGCGTTGACTACAAATTAATGTATCCAAAAAGTAGGGGAAGAGGTAGCAATATGAGATGCCCTTTTTGTTTTGAGACCTACAAGGCGCCACAATAACAGCAACTAAAAAAGTGACCGGCAGTTTCTTACTATGCTTAATAGAGAATGTGCTGTATTAACGTAAACGTCGTGAAACTAATAATGTTTTGTAATATTTCATTTTTCTAAATAGTGTCACCACCAGTAAATTGAAAACTCGGGTAGCAATACGAGACAGTACAGTTTTGTATAGCAAAAAAGAACTGGAGGTGTTACAAAACAGCTTTATTGACGTACATTCTGCACAGAAATACATTTTTACAAATCACTTGATTTTACAATAATCACAGATGTAGACTGCACTCTCTGCACAATCCTGTGGGCCCACATTCTGGACAACATAGACTAAATCCACATTTCTGCCATAGAATGTTTAGAAAATTGGCAGTCATTAAAAGAGTCTAGCAGTAATATGCGTCGGTCTCATAACACTACCAATAAAATGTCTCATATTGCAACCACCATATGACAGTGACCACGATGCACAAATTTTTACCATTAGAAGAAATGCGAGCACTGACACAATAAATAATACACGTATGACTAGATTGTTTACAAAAAGTAAAATAAAATTATTCATTGATTACTTCATGCAGGAGTCATGGGAAGCGGTTTATAATACTGTTAATACAAACGACAAATATAATTCTTTTTTTTTCAACTCTTTCATTTCATTTCAACACTTGCTTTCCTCTTCAAAAAAAGAAAATTAAATATTTCACGGAAAAGCAATTCTTGGATAACACAAGGGATTAGGACATCTTGTAAAAACAAGCGAATTCTTTCTTTCATTTCTAAACGTTATAACGTATTTCAAGATTTCCTTACCTACTTTAAAAAATACAAATCATTGTTACGAAAAGTCATAAGGCAGGCTAAAATCATGAAACACGATCAGGATATTTTGAACTCAAATAACAAAACAAAAGCAATCTGGAATATAATAAAAAAATACGAAAAAACAACTGGAAACCCTGTAGAGAAAGTTGTTTCAAAATATAACGATATAAATGTGAACGATTCGGCAACTGTGGCTAGTCTCTTTAACCAATACTTCTCGAGAATTGCTGCCGATCTCACTAAGGGTCTTCAGCTACAAAATTCAAAAACAGACAGTTCACCCAAAATATTAGACACGATGTTCGTTTCCGAAACTTCTTGCTATGAAATCCTCAAAATAATCGGTAAACTAAAAAATAAATATTCGTCCGGTTTAGATTAATTCCTGGATTCTTTGTTAAAGACCTGTGTGTATGCCATTATACACCCGTTAACTCACATATTTAATTCATCGTTATGCACCGAAACGTTTCCAGATATTTTAAAAAAGGCTAAAATTAATCCGCTCTTCAAAAATGGCAACAAAAATGAAATTCAAAATTATCGGCCCATTTCTCTTCTATCAGTTTTTTTCAAAAATATTAGAGAGACTTTTTTTACGTACGAATGGAAACCTTTCTCAGTACACACGACGCGTTTTCAGATTGACAACATGGATCTAGAAAATCAAAATCAACGGAAACAGCTACTTTTCTTTTCTTAAAGATGTCGCCTCATCATTGGATCAAACCGAGGCACCTATTGGATTATTTTTAGATCTCTCAAAAGCTTTTGACGTCATTGATCATGACATTTTACTTTCAAGATTACCTTCATATGGAATCCGTGGTTTTGCTCTAGATTGGTTATGTTCGTACCTTAAACAACGATCTCAGAGAGTGGAAATACCTTACTGGAAAGATGGAACATTACGTACGCACCTTTCCGACTCTTTGCCCATTGCAAGTGGAGTTCCTCAAGGATCGATTTTAGACCCTATTCTGTTCCTACTTTACGTAAACGATATGCCCTCGACGATTCGAAACGGAAGAACGGTTCTCTTGGCAGATGATACGAACATCCTTTGCAATAAAGAAACCGTAAATAGTACAATATCAGATGTTTCAAATTGGTTCCGAAATAAATTAATAGTAAACGAAAAGAAAACGGTTTTAATGCAGTTTTCCATTTCATGGAAAAATTAAACAGCAATTTCAAATTAAACAGCATAGCATATAATCAAGATTCGAACCGAATCACAAACATACACAGAGAAGAAAACTTCAAATAATCCTGTTTACTTTCTAGGGGTTCAAGACTTGGGCCTATTTTGTAAAATTCGCTTTTCCGGCAGTAGACGTTCGCCTGACCTGTTTTTCCTCGCCTGAATTGCGTGGAAGACGCGCCGCGGCGATAAGTGTCACCTGTCAACTGCACAGGGAATGGGTGCAATTGCCTAAAGAAGTGTGTGCTGATCGGAGATGAGCGTCAAACAACCTCTTAATATTAACATGCAGGGTTCCTTATGTTTGCTGTGTCGGGTAAGAGATTTCGATGCTTATTCGTCGATCAGGGAATATTGGAGTTTCGTGAAATTCGGGAACGTTTTTGTGTTTTGGTATGACAAATTTAAAAAATTAGTAATCAAAATACGATAATTCTTCAAAATTACTTGTTTTAGGCAAAACATATCAAAATAGGCATCAATCGCCCTTTTAGGACATTTTAGGCACTATTAGATGCTTTCAGTAGATCTATTTTCCATGGTTCGTAAACATCTACAATTATTTTCCACAAACTCTAAAGGAACTAAATTGGTATTTGTCCTAAATCGGAGGTCTACTCATGATGCACAGTAGAATTAGAGCATCGTTTTGGTTAACGAATGATAAAAAGTATCTCTCCAAGATCAAAAGTAACAAAATATAGTCCAGAGAAGCAATTGGTGAGGATATTGCTAAAAATGAGGTAATAATTGCTGTAATGATTATTATCTTATTTGAAAATTGTCACTTAGATCCATTTGAGATACAGAAGCACGTTATAGTAATTTTTGCGATGTTTTCACCTTTTCACAAGACTTCGTCGTTTATAAAATCTACGTTTCGGGACCATTATATTGAATTGCTTTGAAATACTCACTTGGAAAATATTCAGTCTAAGGAATGTTTTTCATCGAAAACATGATTATCTACGAACTTTCTTGCTGTTGGACGAGAGCACTCAATTAAAACGCGCAGAATTGGTTCTTAAGCAGCAGAATACAGTCTTGAACAATGAAGACACACAGGTATAATTGGTACAGGTATCGGTGAATACTGAAATGAATGCTAAGATTGAAAACTTATAAATTGCACTGGAATGCGGTTGTAGAAATTTTCTATGGGTTGTGGATTTACAGTTCCTTAACGAGCATCTCGTAATGTCGACATCCATCGGAGACTTTCTACATCACGGAGTTCCCTTACGAGAAGCACATTTTCGGGTCTAGGATGGGAGTGGGGGAAAGGCAGGGAAGAAGAATAGCAGACGGTCTCGGCTCGTTGGTTAAGGGTACTGCTAGGTCGCCTGACTGTAATTGATCGATCCACGGAAACGGGCGGCAGAGCGGCCTGGCTCTAGAACTCGCGGCGGTAGTCGGCTTCGTACCAGTCAAAAATTCGCCTCCGAAGGTCTACGACCTCACGACCTTCCAAGCATCAGCAGCGGTCTCGAGACTACTTTCTTAAACTCAGAAAGTATTTTAAACTTCGGGTGGTGACGTGTGAGAGTGGCGTTCTTTGAAGTGATAAACGAAATATTACACAAAAGGTACAATACGTTTTTAGAAGAGTTTTTCTTTCTCGCATACTACTTCCGTAGCAAAGAGGAAAATAATGTATTACTTCAGCGTAAACGGCAATCTTTCGGCAGAAAAAAGTACTGCACGTCCGTGATACCGAAAAGTGAATAATTCTTAAATGGATGTGAGCAATTCTTATATTTGAATCAATGTTGGAGTGGGTCCTTAATACCAGGAAATTGGTTTACGGTAAAACATGCCGTTCGCTGCCTGTGAACTACGCTGGTGGCATCACCACAGACACGACTTGCACGAAAATTGATATTCCGCAGTCGATCTGGCAGTCGCGGTCTCTTGAATTAGAAACACACATTTGATTATTTTGGGTTAGGCGGGTGGGTAAATAGATTAGCTGCAGCCTAGGGCATTCTCAAAATTCTCAAAAAATGGCTCCACATTTGGGCTAGGGCACATGAATTGCTGCATGACTTTTGTAGGCTAAATTTCCAGATTACTTATTTCCATATTGGGTACTTTTTTGTACAGTAAAACTCCAATTATCCGCACTAGATATTTAGATATTTATTTAATCAAAAACAGTAAAAAACTGTGACGCATGGGGAAGAAAATCATCTGCGAACGCTTTCTTGAGTTTCAGAATCCCTTCCCAACAATTTAACTATTAATAGTTGAAAGATGAAAATAATAATAATAACAATAATAATTATAAATTTACAAAAGCGAAAGATTAACATTCCAAAAACTAGATATTTTCGTTTTAGAGTTATAGAAAACTTATTTGTAACGGTAAACGAACTGCAGATTCGATTTTTCTGTATTGCTAACAAAATAGAAACTCACCCTTACCTCTACTACCACTACAAGTAAAAGGAAAGCTCAACAAAACGTGCTCATAGTGAAGCTACATTTACGCCCAGAAGCAAATAAAGGGGCCATCTCAGCGTTTGCTCAATGGATCAGGGAAACTGGACAAAAACCCGATCGAGATGGGGGTCATTGACCCGGAAGCAGAAGTACATTTCTTGTTACAGGCATTTAAGTCTTTTTTAAAAATTATACAAAGCAAATGTAAACTAATTCATTGTACTATATCACTGTTTTGTTAAAGTAAACATTATTTTTCTTTTTGACGATCAGTATAGTCTCTAATTGTACAGAAACAGTTATGCAGCAGACAAGATTTTACTTTTAACTTAAATTTGTGTACCAATTTTAATTGTTTAATTTCATCTGGCAATGCGTTGTAAAGTAACGTACATGTATTGTATGCGGATTTCTTGTAGTGATCTGTTGATAGTGACACTTGATGAACATGATTTCTACGTCGTGTGTTGTAACTATAAATATCAGTATTATATGAAAATACGTTCCCACCGTTAAGTCAGTTTTGACAAATACTACAGAATATGTAAGGCAATGATAAGATTCTAAACTCAATGAAAAGAGGCTTGCAGGGATCACGTGGATGGCATTTCTTCATTATTGAAATAATTTTGTTTTGCAATCTAAATGTCTGGGCACTACAGGATGAGCTTTCCCAGAATATTACGCTATATCTCAGGCGGGAATGTACATTTGCAAAATACACGCAACGAGCTGCATGAAGGCTGAGAGAATTTGAAAGAATTCTGAATGCGTAACATAATGAGCTTAATTAAGTGTTTAATTCTGTTGTATGTTCATTCTCACTAAATGGGGATCGGATGATGGGGTAAAGTTTAGAAATGAAGAAAACAAGCTTCAGATACGGAAAAACTTAAATTCATTAAATTAACCTTAACAAGCATAATGTGAAGCAAACTGTATATAATAATATTTACGTAACAATAAATATAAATTAAATTATATAATGTATAGTTAGTTTATAACTATTGAGTTATTAATATTTTTTTCTCCATAAGTAGGTTCGGATAACTGAAAGTTATTTTGCAATTTTTAATGTCTTAGAACTTCACAGATAAGCACATCAGGGTGATACACACACGACCAAAAGTTTAAACAGAATTTCCCTGCAGGGTGAGTTTCACCTTGATATTGACGAGAACGCCAACGAAATGCATAGTACCGAAAAGCAACAATTCTGCACGCCCACTTGCAAAGGGTTTGCGCGCGCTCACCTTGTGCGGCGAGCCGACGCGCAGGCGCTGGCAGGGCTGGCCGGCGCCGCGCAGGAAGGCGGCGGGCGGCGGCGGCGACGGCGACTGCGAAGGCGGCGGCGACGGCGACCGCGCGCGCGCGCCCGCACCCGGCGCCCACGCCCTGCAACAGCCGACAGCGCGGCTCAGTCCACGCAGCGGCACCTTGCTGCTTGCAACAACAATTACGTTGGCGGCGGCGCGTAACAAAGGAAAATGCACTCACCACCAAGGAGGTCATAATATATGGAAGTGACATCGGCCCCAGAAAGTGAAGCTGATCGCTGGTGTGTCCGCCATGTTTTGTTGACCAAAACATCTGAGTGCGTCTCAGTGTATTCCTGCTTGCTAGCTAGTATTCTTTCTGTTTATTGCTTTGCCTTCCACTGTACCTCGAGTTTTTATTTTTATTCCTGGGAAAAAATTTAATAAACGTTTTCCCCAGAAAAATGAATTGTTTGGAGGGATATTTCTCAAGGTGAGTATCTAACGAAAGGGCCAAAAATTCACTAGACAATTACAATACTTTCTACTTTCTTGCCCTTTCTTTGTAAGAAGAAAAAAATATATTTTTATAAAAAAAAACAAACAGTTCGTCTGAAAAAATATTTTGTAATATTTGTTTACCTTACGAAAAAAAAAAAATTAAATGTGTTCCCTCTTTGAATTGCCTATTCTTTAGATCTGTAAGAAATGTTATATTAATTATACATATTTATTGTTTTTCTAAATAAAATATTGAATTTGCATTTGAAAAAGATTTGTTTTAAAATATATTTAAATTGATTTGGCTTCAGGAAAATAAATTTGAACAGATTTATAATTTTATTCTTCTCTATGAATTTCACCCGAATTTCATTATTGAAGCCTGAACGCTTCTGTTCAAGGCAATTTGAATTAAAACTTATTATTGGATTTGCTCTGCCAATTGGTTACTATTTCTTTTCAGAATTTTTCAATTTTCAGACTATTTCCACATAGACAAACTAAACTACTTTATGTCAAATTTGGAACATGATTAGCAGTTTTCACAGTATCAATTTATGTGACATTAAATTCAGCTTCTTGCATGTTGAATGCAACACATTGTAAAAGCTCCTGCATTCAGAATGAGTTCACTACTGGTTGATTTTTTCCCCAATCTCTATTTTAAAATATTGTATTTTCTCACTCCCATGAAATGAAAGGTACAATTGTATTTCAAGAATACATGTCATCAATCACATGAATTAAATTCTAATAACTTTAAAACGAAACATTTTTTAAAAATAGTTCCCCTGCCGGTTAATGCACTTTGGGGAGATTCAATATTTCTTTCAATTTTTCTTCTTTCAATTTCAATATTTCTTTGGTCTGTTTTGCTTTATTCTCTGAATATTTCTGTATGTTAATTACAAATAATTATAAATAAAACATCTTCATTGCGGAAATATCAAAATACGAGTAAATAAAATATAAGGGTGGAAAGGTAAATTTCAGGCTTTTTGGTCAAACTGTTTGGTGGGTAGCCTAACCGAGCTTGCAAGGGGTTGGCTTCATTTTCCGCAATGGGAAAGGTAGGACATGCCACCTCCATATATTATCACCTCCTTGCTCGCCGCAATCATGAAAGATGCTGAAGTGTTGTCCCGTTCACTTGCTTCCCGGCGATCTGTTTGCTTCCAACATCATTGCTATTTTTAAGAAAAAGCCCTTATTAGGCCCTGCGCGCAGACTTTCCTGGCCGCAGTATATTTACAGCTACATTGAGGCACGATGCCTCGCCTCGGCGCACGCGAATGGGTTGATTGGAGGATGATGCTGATTCAATTATTCACACGATGGTTGGGAGGAGCGTATCAACGGCACACTCGCTCGCCAGAAACAAACACCATAATACTTGCACCATCAGTGTCTGATTCTGCCTTCCTCGGAAACGGGAGCTGCTAGCCGATGGACGCGGCATTGATAGCAAGTCGATGGTCCGATCAGTCGTTGAGGGTGGAATGTATTGAGATTGTTCAGTGTTTCAGCAGTGGGCGGTCACGATCATTATTTGCCTATAACCGCCATTACGAGGCGTGAAACGATCGTAACACTGTTATGCGACAATTATCCGTCGCCGGTCATTCAAATGAATCTATTACGCGGTAGACGTCATTTGAATGAAACGAATTACATGGGAGAGACCAATGGAACTCGAGGAGTGAGCGGAATTTTTAAATGCTCTTTGACGTGCATTTTGGCGTGTGTTCATTCGGAACTTTTTATTGCAGAAAGTGGTTTCTATTTCATCTTGTCTTTCAGCTGAAAACACGTATTACAACGTTCTTTTACTTTCTTGTGAAACAAGCTCTTGAACGCTTCTGGATTAATTAAAAACTGATAAAACGTAAATACATACAAGCAAAAGTAGCTGTAATATTAAACTCTATATAATTTATGTAAAAACAAAACCACTGTTCGACGGCTAAGGCTTTCCAGCAAACTTAACCTAGTGTCATCATTTTTAAATGAAGATCATGGCCTAACTGGGAATCTTATAATATCATTTGAAGTTCAGCTCTCAATGAGCGAAGATAATCATGCATTAAGCAGTCGAATATCATCGTACTCTACAAGGTATGCAACCCGTTAGCCATCCGTGTTCTAATCTCAGGAGGATGTTTCTCTGTCCGAACATTATCGTGTGGAGTGCCCAAATTTCGATTACTTTAGAACAAAACTATGCCTGTAAAAAATTAAATAAGTCGTCTTGAGATATAAATCTCAAGTAACACAACAACAACAACAATAATAATAATAATAATAAAATAATAAAAAATAATAATAAAAATAAATAATAATGCGCCAGTACAAACGTTATTTAATTTGATCTGGAATTAGACGATGATAATACTACCCTACAAGCCGACAGTGATACTCTTTTAACATAGGAAATGAGAAATATAATTTAACGAAATGTTCGTAATCACAATATATTTGTTGGCAAAACCGATTTATAGGATCCACTACGCATGTTAAAAGGAAAAGATAACATAATAATGTTTCTTTAATTAGACCCATTTCAAGCAAAATGTGTTTGACACGCGAGTCAGGAACTCCCGAAGTGCCTAATAATAAGAATATGAGTAGCATCAATTACACACACAATTTTGTAGACGCTGCTCGAATGTTTTCTGCTCGAATCTTAAATACAGTAGTGTATATTCCTGTAATGAAAATTTATCATTACTAGTCCGGAGAAAAACACACGTAATTTTGAAAATTAGTTTGATACTTAATGAGCCAAAACTAATCCATTATTGGATTTGTGTCAATGGACGTACTATCGAACGTTCGCCCTCGATACAAAGGGCTGTGACTGCTTCTCCCTCGCTCGCTTACGGTTTTTTCTAAATAATTCCATATTAGAAAGAATGTTGGTAAACAAAATTGGTTTATCAACGTTGTTTATCAACGTATCTGTTAGAAACATTCAACGAAGCTCTTTGGTAGCTACCTCCCTTGCAACAGACAACAGAAATGAACGTCAGTATCTGTAGACTTATCTAACATAAATGTGCAATTAATTGAAGAAATAAAAGAAGTCATCTCCGTCAACTTAGTACAACATAATATGCTTGGGTATTTGTTGAATAAGCTCTCCTGAAAAATTGGAAAAAATTTAACATTCAAATACTTCTTTCTTAATGTTGAACGAAGCAATCACGATAATCAAATTCATCTTGTAAAGAATGAGAAAAACTCAATAAAGTCCTTGAATGGAGAAGTAGAATGATCAATACGTCTTTTTCTACACTCCTTAATGGTCTATAAGCGAAATCCGTTACAAAACCTATAAATAACCAACATGTCAAGTCAAATGCAATAAGTTAAATGGATGTCGACACTTTTATGATTATAATCAGTACTTCAATCTTCATGCTCAACTCTATTTCCATTTACCGGAAAATGTTTTGTATTTACCTCTAATTTTTTATTCGCTACATCGATGTGTTTCCAATAACGTGTAATGAAATTGTGAAATGATGTTTCTGCAATTACACGTGCAACAGTGTCAAACGCATTTAAACTAATTGCGCCCTTATATGGTGCATTAGTAGAAATAAATTCAATTTCAAAATAAAACTTATACAAATGACACTTCCAACCAGATCCAAACTCCGCTTCAATACTCTTGCAAATGTGCTTCGTAATCCCCTTCATTAAATAATCAGCTTTCTCGCTTCTAGGTCATCGTCTACGGTACGCAAAGAGCCATTCAATAAAGCTCACCAATTATCTTCTCCTTTTAGTCCAAGAAAATCCACAAAAGAACCCAGAACATTATGCATAAGTTCAAACACATTTTCTGAAGCCGGGCACTTTAAGAAGATGAAAAAGATGATGGACGCGCCATTATCGATAACGTCCATTTAATTACATTAGAAGACCAGATACTTAGCATTTCGAAGGCGGATGCTTGATTTATTAAAGTGCCAGTCAAGCGACGTCGATTAATTACTAAATGAACACCAGGAATGAATACTTAATGAAACAGAGGAAGGTCGGGTTAATTTTTTACTTCGTGCTCTGGCAGATATCACACGTCAGGAAGTAGCTTTTCAGACGAAGCAAAAAAAGGAGCAAGAAAATCAGAAGATAATAAGTATTACCCAACTCCATTTCGCAGAGCATTCAGCAAATTGAAGAAGACACGAAAACTCCAACCCTCGGCGCTTTCGTGCCATGGGCGATTTTTCTCAGGCGCCACGCCCGGCAAGAACGCCCCTTTCGCTGGCGCCCTCTTTCCCTCCGCCGTAAGCTCGCGTAAGCTCTACTTACATTCTGTCGTCTGTCGTGTTGACTGAAGTTGCTGCGTTCAGAAGTTCCGGGCGCCCCCACGCGTCGGGGCTGGAACTGCTTAAAAACTTCTCGTGGTACACCGCGAACTCGTCGCTCTTGCCTGCCAAGGCGCCCTGCAACACACAACAACCACTCCGGTGAGCTTCGCTTTTCAGGCGGGGGCGACGACGTCGTGAGCCTGAAAGACGACTGCTTTCGCCCGGGTGCGGACGGACAGCGTGGCTGTCACCGTTCAATAAACTCTTTGACAAAACGTAATTGATGGCGAGGTGCAAACTATTATACAGCATGGATAGCACGTCCAACACGAAAGCAAGTTGGCCAGGACGTAACATGTGTGTAAATTTTACATATTGAAAAGAAAACTGTTTTAAATATGCAAGCTGACTTCCGTCCATAAAAACTATTTGCATAAAAGTGACCAGAAACCAAAACCAATATTAACTTTATTCACAGCTAACTAAATTCACAAGAAATGAAAATAATAAAATAAAGTAAATATTATATAAATGAACTGATGGCGAACGCGACATACATCTCCATTCTTTCATTAAATATTTTGTACTCTCTAGTGTGCAAAACAATCGATTGATTGATTTTTTCATGTTTCCGCGCACGTCAACTGCTTTGGTCATTAGTCCCGTTAGTGTAGTGCATGTTTTTCTCTCTCGGGAGATGGCGGTGATCTTCCCCCGCTGGATGGCGAGATCCGGCGCCGACCTACCGTCGGCTAGTGGGGTTTCCCCCTAACCAGGACTCTCCCACCAGCGGGGCACCGCCCTAGCCGGGACAAGCTCTAAGTTCCCGACCGGTCTCCCGGAATATGTGGTAGTGTAGTGCATGTTAGTGTAAGTGTGTGTAAGGGAAGAGGAGAGGACAAGGAAGAGGAAGGACAGATCGCGCGCGGTCCATGGCCGTTTGATAGGGTACTGCTCCGGCATTCGCCTGGTGTTGATCGGAGCAACCACAGAAAACTACCGATCAGAGCAGCCGGCCGCTAGAATTCTCCTCCAGACAGCGACTGAATTCGACCTTGCTGAAAAGCTAGTGTCGAAAATCCTGCCACCGTCAGAACCCGAACATAGGACCTCTAGGTCAGATGCGCTGCAGTGACATCGGTTGATGCACTTAGCTACCGCTCCCGGTGCGAAACAATCGAGTGAGGTCACGTTTTGGCTCAAAAGACGAAAACTGAAAATTTAATGTTCCATCTCGCTTAACTATCTATTCTTCTGCGTTCTCTCGAGTTCCTGCAATGTTCTATTTCACAGGTCAGGTCTCAACAGAATGAGAGATGGCACTATCAAGGGTATTAAACAGTTAAGACTGCTTGCTGAAGAGACGCAAGAGTGTTGAAGAATGATAGTTAAAGAGTGGGAGACCCGTGAACATGTTAAAAAGCAAAGAAAACCAATAAAACCAAAGTAGCTGTCTTCATAGTCAATTATTAGGAATGGAATTACACATAAGAATTCAAAGAACACCCGAAATATTGAATAATTGTCTTTCGATAATTTTAAAACGCATTCAAATAGATTTAAAGTCTCTGTATTCTGTTTTACTCTAAGCTTTCATAGGTTTTGTCTATATAAACCCGATCACCAGTGAACATGTAGTGGGAAATTTCATAAGACGGAGTTACACACGTGTCATTTCCTCCGGAGTTTTAGGTAACTTCTTATGCACACTTGTCCGACAGGCAACGTCAAGATTTCTTGTACCTGCTGAACATCTGTGTAAACGAAGATGCCGCACAAACAGGGGCAAATGTCACTGTATATGCATATAACGCCATTATATTCAATTTCCCTCTTTATGTTCGTTTGCAAAGAAATTATCTACGGGTGATTTTGTCTGAGACCAATCAGTTGAATGAGTCGGTTGAATGAATCAGTTGAATTGCCTACTGTTTAAAAGATGGCGGGGAATTTCGAAGCAAATCTGCTAAAAAACTACCTTATCCTACCATTCTAAAGGAAGCCGTAAGCTGTACCGTGATGCATTCCAAATCTGGAACGTCTTATAAGGAAATGTTTGCTTTTTTGTAAATAAGAGGTATAATTGAACATTGTGATAGCCATTTAAACGAGTATCATTAAATACAAAACATTACGAGTGTCAGTGAGTTCAGCGATTTAATCTTATGACAGTGATTATAGTGAAGTCAATGATATTTGTGGTCTTAGTCAAGTGTGCAAAAAATGAGTAAAATATACGGGAAGACTGATATATGCAGGGAAGTTACATATTTTCGGCCGCGGAAATACTGTACCTATTTTAACGGCCGGGGAATTCGTTGCTATGAATCTAAATGCGTGTTTATATACATGAATAACAAAAATACAATAATATTCTATTATGCACAAACGGGTAGCTAACGTCGCAGAGGCGGGAGCGATTTTATCTGCCTCAATTCGAAGGGTCGTAGGTACCAATACTACAGTGGGTACGGATATTCGAACTTATAACTTTCCACACCATAAAACGTTCATAATCATTTCATAAATATGTCACTTACTCTTCGTTCCACAGACACTGCTGTAATAATGTGGGCAACAGCTCTCCTTTGAAATCTTCATCCAGGTACGTTTGGAAAAAATAATTCGGCGTTATCGACACAGTATTGGCACACCAAAGTTAAGACAAATCGAAAAATAAAACAAATGTTCTAAGATATTATTATTATTATTATTATTATGCTAATGTTACTATTATTCCTATAATGTTTTTAAGAAAATAGGTTACAAATTTCGAAGACGAAATATTTATTTCTTGCATTCCGTAACTGTTCAAATCACAAATTTGATGGACATAATATTAATACATAATAAAGTACAACACACGTTGATTCTCGATATAGTCCATTCAACTCCAATTGAAACCGCTTCCAAACGGCTGTAACTTCCTGTAGCTGTCTATGAGAACTTCCGACTCACCGAGGAAGGTAGTTTCATTATTCACTGCCCAGCAAACGGTAGATCACGGAAATTAAACAATGTTGCCAGGCCCGGGAAATACAAACAGGAAGAGAGCGTGTAGAATTAACACACAAGGTAACTACGAATATGCGTGGCCAAGGAATAGTCTGTGTAGCAATAAAGAAAGGCTGAAAAGCTTACAAAAAGGGAGCGTTGCAAAAATGAAACGGGCACAGGAATAAACATCTACGAAACCTTTACAAATGGGAATGGGAGTAAATGATATACTTTTCAGGAGAAGAGATGATTGCTAAGAAAGACATTACAGCGGAAAAGAAAGAATAAAGTAGAAAATGTTTATTTCGGATATATGAATTGATGTATATCAAACCCTAGTTGTTAATTAGCGTATCGCAATTTCAAAAGTACAGGGAAGACAAGCAACAACAAACTACTGTACATCATTAACCTAGTCGAGTGAATAATGATTATGAAGAAAGATAGGAGCCATGGGGAAATCAGTCAGTCGACTGGTTGAGTTTAGCTCGGAGATAGCATTGCCGCTGCAGCGACTCTGACCAGGAGGTCCTAGGGTTCCAGTTCCGACGGGGGTGAATTTTCGATACCAGCTACATAGGAGGCGCATCCAGAAAGTTAAGATCCCTAGGTCGTCAACAAAAAGAAAACACAATTTCATGGGAACACTTTTTGTAGCAGATACAGTACATGATGCACTATTTTCCCACATAATCGTTACCAGTACCGAGACATTTGTCATACCGAGGGATCAACATTTATCGTCGCAGACGTCTGCCGCCTGGGAGAGATGTCAGTTTTTGACAGCTACCTGCAGCTCTACATCACTGTAATACATCCACCCAATAATCTGGTCTCTCGCCCCCAGCAATTCCCACCTTTCCTTACTGCTCAGCAAATTCCTGCTCGGTCAGTTTTACGCGAGACGTAGAGTTGCAGGTAGTTGCCCAACACTAATACGTATCCTAGCAGACTTCTATGACACAGGGATACAAATGTTGAACCACTGGTATGATAAATTTATTTCTGGTGATTATGTGAAAAAAGAATGCAATAAGTGTTGCATCTGCTATAATAAAGTTTTTCAATGAAATCATGTTTTCTGTTTGTTGTCGACCTAGGGAAACATATTTCTCGACGTGCCTCGTAGCTAGGTCAAATTCAGTCGCTGTTTGGAAGAGAATTATAACGACTGCTCTGATCGGTAGTTCTCCATGGTTTCTCAGGTCAATATCAGGCGAATGCAGAAGCGGTGCCCTAACAAACGGGTCAGGAACCTCGAACCCTCTTCTTTGCCCCATCCTCGCCTCTTACATGCATACACACACACACAGTCTAGCAGAACAACATCAAAAGAATTTTAGTTTACATTTCCAAAGCAAATGACGGCAGCGCAGAGACCGATTTGGGAGACACTTTCTGTATTAAAAGCATCGTGCCTAGTAATTTAAAGCGGTTCGAAACACGTATGAGTTGAAGTGTAATGATCGCCTCGCCAGCAAGCGCTCTAAAAAATTGCAACATGAAAAAGAATTTTTCGGAACGGCCTTGACAAGATAAACGATAGCTTGGGTAACAGGAAGTAAACTACTCTAACATCCAAAATGCAAGACTGGAATTCTTTGCTTTGTTAAAATCTACATTCATCAATGAAGCTGCACGATGTTAGATAATTTACTTCGTCTGAGTCACGAAGAATGACCTATTGTCAGATGTATTATTCAGTCACTACGTAGTAGGGTATAATTCCTGTTGAAATCGAAATTCGAAGCAAGTCTGAAACAAAATGGTTGGTACCCAACAAAATGGTCTATTTTGAAGGATATCAATGTTTTAAGAATAATTAAAATATATGTTAAACGAATTTACAGATAAACATCGATAAACGACGTGAAGCAATAACGTCCCATTTGGATACGAACCAGCAACCCTTCCTTGGTGCAGCAGGGCTACCGCCGCGCCAGCTGGGCGGACTCTCAATATTTACTTTCACGCAAGCCGGGTGTTCGATTTCCTGCTGTGACGCAGGCCGCGATTACGACGAGCGCGTCCCGGCCGTCCCGTTTCGAGGCGGGTGTGTGTAATAATTATCTGGCTCACAATGGAGCGTGGCCCGCCACCTCGCGGGAGCGCCTATCTCGGCGCGCGCACGCACGCACGCACGGACGCAGCTGCCGGCGCCGCCGTAGCCGTGGCCGCCCGCTGCCTGTTGCGCGGGCGGGCGGGCGGGCGGGGGCGGACGCGCGGGGGAAGGCGCGCCTATCGACCGGGAGCCTCGCGCGGCCCGTCCGCCCCCGCGCCGCCCCCGCGCCGCCGCTCCGCGCCACGCGCAGTCGTCGGAGCCTGCGCTGACCACGGCCAAAAACAACCGCAAACAGCCGCACAGGGAGACAAATCGCAGTCGGTGGAGGCCATGAGGATGGGCCAAATTCGAAATAAGCCTATCCTGAAATATATTCGATAACTAGCAAAACCCGGCAGATGTCATGTCCTCTTTCTCTTTTTCCTCTTTCTCTCCCCTCTTTCTCTTTTTCCTCTTTTTCCTTCTCTCCCTTTTGCCCCTGACTTCCCCTTCTCTCTTCCTTTCCTTCTCTTTATTTCTCTCTCTCTCTTTCCTTTTGTCACTTTCCCCCTAACATTTCCGTCTCCTTTCTCCTCTCTTTTTCTCATCTCTGTTTTACTGTCTTTACCTGTTTCTCTTTTTTCTTTCTTTCCACCCCCTTCTCTCTCTCTCTCTCTCTCTCTCTTTCATTCTTCTCACTTTCCCCCTCTCTTTTCTTCTCTTAATAATTTGTTAATATATTGAATATCTCTCACAGTCTTCTGTCTCATTCACTCTCTTCATATTATGAGATTTTAAAAACTTTTCTATTCGAGTTTTTAAAAATTTCTTTTATACAAATCTTGTCCTGAGAATAACGAACACAAGAAAAAAAAAGAATTATCCAATTTACTGCAGTCGTTCAAAAGTTTCGGGCTCACATGCAATTCGGTGATTCATTCTTATTTATATACATTACTCATTGGAATATTCGCAATGATCTCCTTCAAATATTATAACTAAAATTTCTTTATTTGTCTCCTTTATAATATAAATAAACGTTTTCCAGTGATATGCATTTCTGTCAATTTAATAATCTTAACTATACATTCTTAAAACCTTTTTAAATTTAAGATTGTAGAGGATTTAATATCAAATGTTACAGCAGAAAACATCTTGGACATGTAACTTATTGTTTTTATAAAACAATGCAGTCACACCTGCTAGGAATTTTGATTGATACATCGGAATCATAAGTGCTCTGCGGAGCGAAGTGTGAGAGCCAAAATTCAATCATATTTTCGAAGAACTGCATAAATTAAATGCCTGAAGTAAAACAGAATGGGATATCCACTATTTTTCATTCACAGAGAGATCTAATTTAGTACATCTAATTTGGGCCAATTAGATGATTAAGCAACACTTTTTCTCGTTTCCTTCATACCTCGTTTTCCTTAAGTTATGTTCCTTTTGCATTTAAATGAAATTCAAAGGTATAATAGCCATGATCATTTTTTACGGTCAGGGAGTTGCGTGTAAGTTTTTATGCTTCCCTTATCCCAAATTTGCTGATCATGACTAGCAAGAGTTTTCTATATCTTAGAAGGCTCGAAAAAATACCCATACACTAAAAAAGGCACGACAGAATTGCAGAGGAACGAAAAACAATTGTATAGCCTTTTATTTTAAGAAATGACAGTTTAATGCATTGTTTGTACATTCCCTCAAAATACTTTCACTCTTAAAATGGGAATGTATACGTAAAATACACTTTAATGGGCAACTATGAAAGTATTCTAAACGAATGTATTATACATATGATCAAAAGCACCGTGTACAACTTAATAACGCGCAATTGTTGATATCTTTGCTTCATGAACAGATGTGATAGCGTTTTGACCACGTTCCATATCCCTAGGTACAACTAAATGTACTAGGTAAGATTTAGCAGGTCAAAATAATGAACAAGACTAGTATTTTTCATAACAATAAACAGTTTTTTTTGTTATTACTATCAGAAGAGCAGATTCCAATCTTGCAATACAATAGAAAATGAGAACAAATTACCTACAAATATGCGTTAAAAATAATGATATTTCGAAAAACAAGAGCATAAAGTAATTTTAAGTCTGTCGGAATAGAGAACAACTTTCCCATTAGTTAGCAGGATGCTTCGAAAGAATTGTATTCAGTGAATTTCATGTTAAGTATGACTGGAGACAAGGATTAATACACACAAACATCGAAAAAGGTCTTACTTATCTATTAACTGCTAAAGTAAAACCAAATCAAAGTGGTAAACGTATTACAAAAATTTCACCAATTTTGTCATTTAAGAGAGAAGCATCTCAGCGATGTCATCCATCCATGCCAAAATAGACAAGATCTCGCGTACAAGTAAAGTTTATTGCAAATTAAGTCAAAAGTCAAACGAAAATGTTTGTATTAAAAAGAAAGATTAAATCGAAACTGAAAGAAACTATGCAACTGTTTCATTGTAGGGGTCTAAGCTTAAGTGAGAGCAGCCCCATAAACTTTGGGAATTCGGATCCTTGAAACTTGAATATTTCATGCTCATAGTTCCATTACAAGAACAGGCAATAATTATCTGATAAATTGCCGAGAAACTTCCTGAAATTAAAAATTTCTATCAAATTAATTATTCTTCGTAATTTTGGCTAACAAGCTGTTACTTCATTGTCAGAAAATGAAAAATTAATAATTAAAATGCTGAATGCAATGTGAATTATAAATTAATAAAACACCTAACATTTTGGAACATGATTACAAACTTCTATTTACAATCTAACCAATTTTAATGTTGAAGAAATTCATTGGTAATTAAGCACCAATTTAGATGCTAAAGATTCACAATCCATCAGCGTTTGACTTTTTAGCGAGCGAATGTAACTTCGACAAATAAATTTCGACGCATTATTCTGTTGCAAGTAGACTTGAAGTTTAGTGGATGCTTGCACCAACAATGTTCAGAGTTGCTTAGGCGTATGATAAGTACGTAAAAAAGGCGAAAGGGTTTTAGTAAGGTTAAATTGTACATTATGAAACGATGATGTAATGATGGTATTAATACACGAATGTGATATTACGATACGAGCGAATATCGTAAACTTCACACGAGTGTATTAATACCCATTACATCGAGTTTCATACGGTACTTTTTCTACGACTTTTGTGAGTTAAACTTTTACATTGAATTGTTTCGTGGCAGTTGACCTGCAGAATTGAGACAAGGCCACCTTGCGGACAGCTACTCTACCCGCTGCAGGTGGCTTTGGTTTACCAGTCCGCCTGCGAGAGAATACAAAGTGGCTCATACAACAATTCCGAGGTCACCATTTTCGCTTTTTCTCTGATTTCTGAAGGTGCCAACTCCTCTGATTCACTAGAAATTTCGAACTAGAGAATTGGCCGGTTTTAAAGGACAAACACACGGCAGCAACAAATAACACACAATAACTTGCGTTCTGATCTAAACGTCAGTCAAATGTTCCCTCTACCACTACCACTGCGCTAGTCAAATAGGGTCAAAGTGAAATTACGATCCAATTTATTTTAAATAATATTCCACATACAAATTTCTGATAATAAAAGAAATTAAAACTGATAAAAATAATATAACATTAAATGCAATTGTAACGTACACAATCGAACAACACATTTATTAGAACGATTCTCAAAGATTAACGAAGTCTCAATACTTGGTTTGTAGGCTTCTTTGTGATTGGCCAAGAACCTGTATTATAATGAAATCTGTATCGTAATGAGTATCATTATGCAAAGGGTTGGAGCCATCAAATGACAGAATTATACAATGGGAGTAGAAAAATATAATTTACGTTCTGTACTATGGAGTTTAGCACTTGAGAGAAAAACTCGTGCAAGTACAAATTCGATGTGCGTCAAGAGGAGTTTCCCGACCAACCAATAATATTTTAATAAGAAGAGTTCCATTTTGTAATTAACGTAATATTTCATTTCATTTTCTTTTGTTGAAGTTCAATCAGAGAACTTTGAGATAATAAATGCATTTGAAACTTTCTAGTAAAGTTTGCTTTCCTCCATGTCTGTAACTTCGCAAGTATAAATATCGAATCTATCAAAATTATGATCCATACGTATGTATAGGTTGAACGAGGTAGAAAATAAACATGAGACGTGTACGGGGTTAAACCAGTAGTGGCAACTGAGGACATCAACTGTTGTCACTGTAGCCTTTCTGACCGGGAGGTCCTAGGTTCGAGACCCAACGGTAGGAGGATTTTCGACACTAGCCGGTCAGCTAGATCGAATTCAGTCGCACTCTGGAGGAGAATTGTAGCAGCCGGTTGCTCTGATCGGTAGTTTTCCCTTCTTTCTTCGATCAATATCACGCACATGCCGGAGCAGTACCCTAACAATCGGGCCATGGACGGCATGCAATATTTCCTTTCTCTTGCTCGTCCTATCCTCACCCCTTACTTACACTCACGCACACTACACGGGACACACGTCAGCAGCTTAGAGCTTGTCTCGACTGGGGCGGTGGTCCGCGGGGGAGATGTGTCGTTCAGGAGAACCTCGCTAGCCGACAAATCTCACCACCCAGCGAGGGAAGTTCACAGCCACACCCCTGACGAGAAAACATGCACTACACTTACGGGACAGCAGTTGACTCGCCCAGAATCACCAATCAATATAAGGGGTTAATTTTTCACCAGCAAAAGCAGAAAAGACTAACTACCGTACTGCTTTTAGCCAAGCAAACCAGATTTATTTTCATCTCTCTTAAGGAAAAATACATTGCTCATCCAAAAATAATGTTGCACCCATAAAAACAGTTTGGATAACAATGCTATTTGTATGTAGGAAAGTATCATTGGGAACAATAAATAGACGTGGTCGGGTAGAGATGTTTTGAAACAACAACCTTCTCTGAATTAGGGACCCCAAAATATGGATTTTGACTTGACTTCATATTGAAGAAAAAAATTAAATTCTTACAATTCAAATAATAACCCCCGCATTTTCTATTACGGTGGGATCGGGCGACTGGCTGTAGCAGTCTGCACGGCTTCCAGGCAAGCTCTCGAGGCCGGCGAGAAAAGAGGACGAGGTTTGTCCTTTGCCGAAAGGAGCAGGTACGCGGGAGTTCATATAGAAGACCTTCTGGTTGCAGGGCCTCGTTAATGCACAACGGACCTGTTTGCATTAATGTCACACCGAGACGAAATCTGACGGTGACCACACATGACTGGAACTCGTGCCTCACGTATGAGATCAGGTTGAAAAGACACGTGTTATGTAAAAAACCTTTCTTTGTGGTGTTGTCCACTTTGTTCCTATACACAATACGTTGACCGCCGCTACTATGAGCAAAGCGAGACAAATAACTGAATATGATCGGCTGCCAATCCGCCAGATTCCATTACTATCGGTCCCCTCTCCCCACTGTAGAACGGCGATGTGGCTGAAGTTCAAGAGTAATTGCGTACGAGCATTGAAACATCTTGTTCGCGAGTGCTTCATGCCACTGGATACTTCAGAGCCATACCAGGTCGCTAAATGTCAGCAACCATGGTACGAAGGTTGTTCCTGCAGCAAACCGCCGGTCCGCCCTCCTCGGGCTTGCAGTTCTTCCAAACATCCGTGTATTCTGTGCGTGCCTTCCTCGATCAACTGCTGCCAGCTGCGTGCTACGTTAACATCTGCACGGCCGATTTGGTGCGCAATTCAGCACGATACTCCTCCAGCCTCCCGAAGCCCTACAATGGGATCCCTGTCGAACGTATTTAGCTGATCCAATTACACGACGATTTCCGAGGGATATTACACTTTGCGATGCTGCTATCGATACAATAACAGGCGTTGAAATACAAAGCATGCATATTGGGACGCTCTCCTAAACAGTCCGGCAAACCCACAGATAAGCCTGTCTCCCCGAACGCCATGTGCGCGGTCGGACGTGAAAATTGAATCAATGGCCTGGATGACGATGTGGAACGCATCAGGCAAATTTGAGTAATTTCTGTTGGCTCTCCCCCAGTGCCACTTTTTCTGACAAATATATTTCTTAGGAAGCATGGTGGATGGACAGATTATGAAAGATTACCAAATCCTCAAGAAGCATTAGTTAGGTATTCCAAGAGTTTTCACGGGAGAAATTCTCCATCATGACCATGTCAACAATATTAATGTTGTGATCTTACATTAATATTTAGGGCGTACGGATATAGCATGGACTGGCTGAGCTGCTCTATTATGGGATCAAGAGAGATCTCTCACCGACACTGCGTGAGAAATGCTGACCAACGTTTTAAAGTAATGTAGTAGGCGCACGCTGATAAATTATTTGAGTTACGTGCCCCACGATGTTACGGAATTGGAGAAAAAACGAGTGAACATGTGTTGCGAATTGTTGCGTGATAACCAGATGGAGAAACTTTCTTTCGAAGACTGGTGGCTGGCGACGAATCTTCGTGCCTGTTTGAAACTTCGGAAAAAAATGCTGTCAGTCCACGCTCAAAGATGTCTCATCTAAGTTCTTTTTTCTCCTCTCCCCCAAAACACTTTCTGGAATGAAGATGTATTTTGCTAGTGGTTTGGTCTTCTTCTCAGCAGTCCGTAAACAGAGAAAGCTAGCGGGCAACTCTAAGAAAGCAACGAAACATAAAGCAGGAGTCGTGGTCACGGAAATGGGCTCAAGTGATTCTTCGATCCTTACAATGCGAGACAGCACACCAATGGTAAGACGCATCGGTAACAACGGGATTTACGAAGATTTCTTTCTCTACACATTCGCCGGACTTTACCCATTCGGACAATACAATGTTCGGCAAATGAAGAACACATTGCGTGATCAGTGATTTTCATCTACAAAGAAACTAAAGACACTGCCCCACCACTCCACAGCAATAGTTTGCTACAGTCATTAGGATACCAATATCGGCACAAATTAAACGCCCTGTCCCAAACGTGTGACAGATGTGCAAAAGGTGTTACAGGAATGACACATGAAATTAAAATTGGAAAAAAAATCTTTGACCTAAGTTGCTAAGTGCACGAAGTTGGAAACAGCGAGACATACAAACAGCGCACATACAAGAGAAAATTGAAGAACACACATATGCTTCCCATATTTTTCACTGAAATACTGAAAACATTTTTTTAAACACAAATAACATTTAAAGAAACGGCCCCGACAAATAAATGTTAGGCATGTTTAGACAATACGAATTTAAATAACTAAAAAACTTCAATATTTCTATCGAGGATCCTGGAATATTTGGGCACAGAATAATGATTTATATTGTAACATATACATACAATGTAAATATTTTAACCCGCAAGATGTTCCAAGAAATGACACGTTATATTATTGAAAATTTATACATTTTAATCAAAACGTCGCTTTAATGTTATGATTTTTCTACAAAAAAAGGGTAAAGAAAAATCTGCTGTGACCCAAAAAATCGAACATAGTAAGAGAAAACGATATTAATATGTTTTTGGCAGACGCTTTAGATACAGCGAACTAGATGAAGGTAAGATAATATATTTTCGCATGTGTTTTTTCTAGAGAATGTTAATCGCACTCACATATTTTATAATTCTCCTAAGTTGTTTTGGCTCTTGGCATTACCTTGCTGACGCTTGGAATTACACAATTGCCGTCCAAGAAATATTGAGGATAAAGGAACAATTATTTATTATTATTATTGTTATTATTATTATTATTATTATCATTATTATTATTATTTTTGCCGACGGAAAAATGCACTATGCACCGTCAGGGATAAAGATGGGTTATCCCTGGTGTGTGGGACCATCCCTCACTAAGAAAAAACGTATCTTCTTCCGCCCAAGCCTCTCTCTACGGAAACCGTCGCTAGACATTACTTCATGGAGACATTATTCATTACATTATTATTATTATTATTATTATTATTATTATTATTATTATTAATTAAGGAAGAAGTAGACAGAGCTCAGTGCTGCCTAAACTGCGGGGAGCAAAGACATCAGGCAAAGGTATGCAAAAACGAGTCCTACTGCACAAAATGTCAGAAGGAAGGACACAGGAGCAGATCAAATGAAATGCCCGGAGTTCAGAAAGCTTGTACTCGAAGTGAAGACCAGAAGAGCATAGATGATCAAAACATGGCAAGACAAATTATACGAATTATACAAGTTAATCTAATGAGCTCGCACGCTAGCTACGGTATGGTACATGAAACGACATTAGATATGCGTGCGGACATAATTCTAGCCAGCGAACCGAACAAGACAAGAATAAACAATGAAAACTGGGTAAAGGATAAAAGAGGCGACGTTCCAGGATTTTTTATCAATACAAATCTAGACGTTCGCGCTTTTAGAGCAGAAGAGCTTATACATTTAGATGGAAAAGAGTCATATTAATTGCTGCTACATCTCGCCTAATATTCCCGAGGACGCGTTTTAAGGAGATGTCAATACAATAATGAATGACTTCAAAGATACAGGAGGAGAGTCAATAATCCTGGGGGACATGAACATAAAATCACCACAGTGGGGATCACCCGTCACCGACTCAAGGGGACAATACTGAGTGAGACTACATAGCATCACTGGACCTTGTCGTGCAAAACACTGGAACAGTGGCTACACTGACGAGGGGGAACTGTGAGTCTTTTATAGACGTAACATGCTAAAACCACTAACTCGCAAAACCTAAGTGAAGAGCTGAATCAGGACATCAGGGGAGATGGTTATAAGATCGTCAAAAAATGTTAAGAAACAACACTATCGTTAACCTGACTATCGAAAACAAAAGACATATAGCGGAGAAGCTTTTCCCCGACAAGGAAGACCATCTTAAAGCTCAAACAATGCAGGAAGACTTTCACCTTTTCGAGATGCAACAGTTGAAAAAATCAGCAAACAGCATGAAGGCCGGGAAAGCACCCGGAATGGATGGCATTCCATCAGCAGCTATTAAAATTGCAGTAAATGTCCTACAATAGATCCTGAGAACAAGGAATAACTTACTTCGCAATAAGGAATTTGCAATAGCCTGGAAGATGGGTAAACTTGTACTGCTACCTAAAGGAGGCAAGTCGCCACAAGACCCATCCGCATACAGGCCTCTCTGCATGCTGAACACTCTCAGTAAGCTATACGAAAGGCTACTGAAGGGGCGAGTAGTAAAGCAAATTGAAGGCTGCGGTGGATTAGCAGACAATCAGTACGGCTTTGTAAAGGGTAAATCCACAATTCAAGCAGTGGAATACGTCGTTAACAGTAAAGAAGAGACCAGTGAAAGATAGGCTGTTCTTATCACCCTGGACGTAAAAAATGCGTTTAATCTAGCCAGATGGAATTTAATAGTCGAAGAATTGAAGAGCCGCAATATCTCACCATATCTAGTGTCTCTGATTGTGCAATACTTCCACGGCAGATCTATAAAACTGGGGGAAATTGAAAGTCTTAAGATGCATGCGGGAGTGCTCCAGGGATCGGTTCTAGGTCCCCTTTGTAGAATATATTGTATGATGGGGTCCTCACACTTAAATTAACGAGAGGAGCATCGCTAATTGGGTTTGCAGACGACCTAAGTCTTGTGGTCACCACTGAAGACGATAACGACTCAGGGCAAATGAGTCTCTGAGACGCATAAACAGGTGGATGAAGAATAACAAACTTAATGTAGCACTAGAGAAACCAGAAGCGGTCATATTGAAGGACCCAAGAAACAATCAGAATATGACGTTCCAGTTCCTTGATTCGGCAATACAACCAATCAAGGCAGTTCGCTACCTCCGCGTCATGTTGGATAAAACCAACACGTACGGCGAGCATATAAAGATAATAACAATTAAAGCAGAAAAAGGTGGCAATACTGGCTCTGTTAATGCCCAACAACGGAGGTCAGAGATCCGTAAAAAACGCCAAATACTCTGCAGTGCGGGAAATTCAATGCTCCTCTATGCAGTCCCTATATGACATAAAGCTCTGAGGTAGAAGAAGCAAACGAAAGCATGGAAAAAGGCCCAGCGGAAAATGTTGTTAAGAATTACCTGCCGCTATAGAACAATTTCTACAACAGCATTACAGATTCTATTAGGAGTTATACCAATTGACCTACAGACTTAGCACAGGCGCCTCATTCATGATAGCAACTCTGGAAACTACGTTGAGCGTAAGAAATATTAGGAATGGAATAATGCACGAATGGCAGGAACGGTGAACTAAAACAGACGTCGCACAATGCACTAAACGACTGATCCCGGATATACACAAATAGTATAGTAGCAGATTTCGCCAACTTGACTACTTCTTGACCCAAATACTCACAGGACATGGACAATTCAAGGAGTATACCAAAAACATTGGCAAATCATAAGACGACACCTGCATATTCTTCCAAGAAAAAGATGCAGCAGAACACATTTTCTTCTACCCACGCTGGGATTTTTGGTTGGATGGTTGGTTAGTGTTTCCGGGCGCGTCAACAGCTTAGGTCATTAGTCCCGTAAGTGTAGTGCATTTTTTCCTCGGGAGATGACGGTAATCTTCCCCCGCTGGATGGCGAGATCCGGCGCCGACCTACCGTCGGCTAGTGGGGTTTCTCTCTAACCAGGACTCTCCCACTAGCGGGGCAGCCCCCAGACGGGACAAGCTCTAAGCTCCCGACGAGTCTCCCGGAGCATGTGGTAGTGTAGTGCACGTTAGTGTGTGTGAAAGGGGAGGATAGGACAAGGAAGATGTAGGAAAGATCGCGCACGGTTCGTGGTCCGTTTGTTGGGGTACTGCTACGGCATCCGTCTCGTGTTGGCAAAATTTTAAATAACGGTGCACCAGGTGCCTCGACATTGTCTTCTAACACCGCGAAATTAAATATTCAAGAACCGTCAACGACGAAGACAGATGGCGCAACAATTCTCTCATCCGACGACGAAGTATATTGGAAAATATTACTCTTCCAGGAATTTAATTTATTAATCCATAAAAGTGAGTGTTCAATTTCACTATTACAAAACAAATTTGAACGTCTTAGTTTATGTAATAAGGAGAAGTTAAGAAATAGTTTGTTTTCACTTAGTAGTCTTTGTAGACCTGGGCCAACAAAGGATTTTAGTAGCCAAAATCGGAAAAGCACTACTATACCAACGCAAATCAGCCCGTAAAATGCAACTTTGGAGATGACTGTAAATACACTTATTTAAAGATACCGAGGAAGATTTAGTAATCGTAAATAACTTTGGCTATTGCTATGGAAAAGAAATAATTTAAAAATGAAATGAGTCAGCAGAAACCGCTCGTGGTAGTTTTGCGTGCCGCTTCAACATCGAATCAGCATCGTGCCAGATCGCAGGATCCAAATTCTCTCCGGCGCAAGTCGTGCGGATGAGCCTGACACGCGAGGCGGATGGCCCACTGCGCGTGGCACGCGTGCGGAGGGCGGCGGGGCGTCGAGAGCGTGGGGCGGGGGCGGGGGCGGGGCGGGGGCGGGGGCGGGGGCGGGGGGCGGGAATGGCTGCTCCACGACCGCTCGGCGCGCCCTCAGCTGCAGAATTTAAACACTGGAGGAGGGTTCGCGCTTCTTCGGCGAGCACAGTGGCGTATTCGAGGCGTGAAGTGCGCTTGAGAGTTCTTGGGAGTTTCTCCCTCTGCTCGTCCTCCTCCTCCTCGCAGGAAGAAGGGAGGCAGCGCGTGGAAGCCTCGCTTCCTACACGGGCGCTCCTTCCACGCGTCTACCGAGGGAGGCCGCACGCACTTGCCGCGGGCGGTCGTCGATTCCCAGGTCTCCAGAGCGGGGCGGCCGCGCTAGGCTACATCCGATTTAACGCGACAGCCGGAGCGGTCGGAGTGCGAGGCTACACTTGCCTCCGAGAAGTGCTGGTTGCGGCTCGCTTTAAGTTCGCGGAAATGCGAGCGTTTCATCTCGGCCGATTATCCTCATTCAAGAACCGCCCGTACTTGCAGCTTCTCTCTAGCGGCATGCGAAGTTTGAACGAAGCTAAGAAGGAAATTTTAGGAAGGACGTTGAATGCACAAATACTATAGCACAAAATCATTCATTGCGACTTAATACATGTAACTATCCACTCAACATTTCTTAAACATATTTAATGTAGGTTCATTTCACTCCTTTAATTCTGTTTTCAGAAATGCACCTACTAATGAATAGATTCATTATCAAAATTGAGAGAGACATTTTTATTTGTAACGTGTAAATTTCATTCCACGTTTGGATTACGAACGGGCACTCGACTATCTATACTTCGAAAGATAACGACTCTCGCCAGACGATCAGAACAGGCTGCCGAGAGTCAATAGAGCAGACACCACGAACTCAGACGACGAGCCGAACAAAAGGGACCCCTACCCGCTGCCGGCCTCTTCATTGCTTCCCTCTCTCCTCAGGGGCCCATAGGTCCCACTTCGATCCGGAGGAATAACATCTGCGGTGGAACTGCGAGTGCGCACAGCGCCAAGGCGGAGCAGGGCTGCGATAGAGCGAGCGGCAACTGCACAACGGAGGCAGCCGCAGATGCTCACAAACCTCACAACCCAGAGGATTCCTGTGAGCAGGTGCCAGTCTGTCTTTAATTCTAATGCCAACATTTCGAATATATGTACGTACCCATTGCTCTAAGGAAGTTTTTAAAGACAACGCCGTAAGACTAAGTAAGAGGCGTAGCGATATCCAAGTCGAATAGTTATCCGGACGAGACTACAGACTCTTAGAGACGTGTGACGTACACATTTTTTGAAATATCACAATATAAATTGGAAATGCACGAAATAATATGTTGGCATAAATCGGAAGTATTTGTGCATAATCTTTTCTTGACGTCCGCGTTGTCATGGCATTTTGACAAATAATTTATAAAACGCTCGAATGATGCCGGTGGAATTGTCCTCCAATATCAGAGTCAAGTTTGTACAAAATGGTTTCCAAAGTGAAGATAATTTTCATTTGGGATGTGCTTTTAGAAGTTAAAGATTCAACTTTCCGTTTGATGCCGTCCAAATCGAAAACTACTTATGGAAAGACGTACAATTATTTTTGTAATTGACATTGACATAGAGGAATGTTCCTGGAATCACCGAATATGTAATACTAGCATACCTGAAAGAGAGGGAAAAGGTTTTAAAACCTTGATAAATGGTCATACGTTAAAAAGAATGCATTAAGATAGTGACATGTCCACGTAAGTTACGTATTTTTTAACAATTTAAAGTATTAGAGCTTATTATTAGAGATTTGGATGACCCGTTGCTACTTAGTTAAATAAGTCATTACGTACTTTAATTTAAAAAACCAAAACATTTAAATTCCTTTCCGTGAATAACATCTACGGAAGTCAAAAGCAATTTCGAGACTAATTCTAAGTTCTTCAAGCGATTGCCTCAAATTCAAAACATTTTTTAGCGAAGACTGAACTGTACGAAAAGATTAAAAAATCTTAATCTTTCGAGGCTGAAATAAATGAACGGTTTATTAGTGCAGGGAGTTTCTGTATCTGAATTCAGTTCTAAAATTAATGTTTTTAGAAAATTTGATAAACTCGTTATTCAAATTACATTCTAGCTTCCTCAACACAACTCCAACCAATAAATAAATAAAACTGTACAACAGGAGAGACTGTTCTTTACTATAGTTGCAAGTAAGCCAGATTCAACAGTGTCCGAATTGTTATTGCTCTAAAACAATGAGTAAGCATGCATAATCTTATAAATCTTAATTTATTTTGTATCAAATACATTTTATTTGGAAAAATTAATTACTTCGTTTAAGATTTGCAACACTATTTCCTCTAAAATCAATTTTATAGGTAAATATATCACCATCTCTTTCTACATGATCTCCCATATAAAATATTACCTCTAAGGCACATGTGGATGATACACACACACACGCGCGCGCGCGCGGGGGGGAGGGGGAGGCGCAAATATTTTTAGACGACGTTGGTATGTTACACACTCCATGTTGCAGCGATCCCTGGCAACCGTGATTAATATATCGCTGTGGCCGTATGTGGTATATTGCTATTAAATGGGACATCGAGATGAAAACGGACATAAAAACAGAAGAAAAGAAGGAATAGACCACGAAAGAATGAGGAGAATTAAAAAGAAAAGGAAGATGAAAGAGAAAAAAAGAGGAAAGACAAGAAAGAATGGAAAAAGGAGGACAAGAATGCGAAAACAGAACAATTGACTTGGACCTAAACTCTGCTCTGTATTTACAAAACGAAATCGTGAATTTTGTACTTTGTTTTCTTGTTTAAGAAGTTCTGGTACAGTCGGGTGCCGGTAGATGGAGTTTTAGTAAACCCGACGAGAAATATTAATGTTCTAATGATGAAGAGGGACGTCATTATTTAGAATCAAAAGTATTAATCTACCATCAAGCACATACCAGACAATTTGTATACGTTTTAAGTGAGACCTATTCACAAAATGCTCGTACGAGCTGCCTCGCTTCCACGAGCAAGGGGACTCTCAACTGACTGTTCGCACAAGTGGAATGAGAAGGGAAACTAGCCAGCGCCCTGTGGCTAATACTAACATCCATGTAAGGTCTGAAGATCTGTTCAATGTAATTATACGAATTTTCCCATATCGGCTCGCTAATGTGCTAATTAACCAGCAATTCCTACCGTTCTGCATTAATGGCAGCACAGACTTAACACACGAACGTCCACATTGGCAACCCGCACTACACACCTGTTCACAGGATTGCGTAAGTACAGGGGTTCACGAATCCTTAGAAAACTATTTTTCTGTGACCAATTACACATGTTTAATAATAGGAAACATAGATCATAATCTCGTTTTTCTCGAAAAATAATAGATATATACACAAGTTTAAATTCGAATACATATGTGGATGCTCATTTTTTTACTGTATTTACTGTCTATTTGGGATATTTTGACGCATCACATCCAAACTTTCGGAATCGTGTAAGAAAAATCACAAGTTTTATTACCAGAGAACTTATTCATCTGCACAGACACCTTCCATATTAAACAAATACTGTTCACATTTATAAGAAAAAATTGAATTTCGGTGAAAAGTACAATGAATGCTTGTGAATAATAATCTAATGTATTTTGGAATTGTGAAAATAATTAAGATCACGTCATTTATACCAGCACTTCTTTTGTATATTACCAGGTTTGGATGGGACTTCATTATCAGATCTGCTGCCTGGAAGTCAAGAATTTGACAATCAGTCTTCGAATTTAACTCTGACTTCCGCATGGAGGAGTTGATGGCGATATGATCGAAAGCTACCAATAGCTGAAATAAAAATATCCGTAGAGATGACATCAACTTCAATTATTTACGCAACATATGAGCAAAGCGACAGTTTATCGACTTCCAGTGTGATCTATCCTCGCGGATTTCATCAAATGAATGGGAAAAAACAAATCCACGAACACAAGATCAGTGTTTCTTACTCGAATTATCATAATAGACTGATACATAAATCACGACATTTTATTTTTCTAATGGGATTAATATTATTCAAAGGCCGATAAGCATTTACAAAAATTAATTCCGAAATGTATATATGACTAGTAAGCTCGAAACTGCTTCCTTGTGACAGCCATCATTCTTAAAATGTAATGCACCAGATATTCATCCGCGTTTTTACATGAAAGCCTAAAATCAATTTACAAAATAATTATCCGGACTATGTTTGAAATAAAAAATATACACGGTGTATTTTATAAACCGTTTAAAGTATTTACAAGCGATTGCGTATGCCAGTAAGACCTGCGATGTGTAACCGTGTAATGGGCGAAAACGACGATATTCTATTTATAAACTTAAGCCGTTTCAATTCGGCACGCAGAGTGCAACGTGATAATATCCTGCAAAACTTCATTTTTTGGAATGGATTTGCGAGGGGTAGGCGAATAATTCTCTCCAAACACATAAAAATTCACTCGAACCGTTTCCGAGATTTTAAACGTATACAACTATACATAGAATTTTCAGACAATAATTACGGAACATAATAAAATACGTAATTGAAATGGTGGAAGTGCATATAACGTAATCAATTCAGAATAATTAAGTGTTGCCTGTAGAGTTAATAATGACAAATGAAAATTGCAAAGCTTAATAGTTGCATTAGCGCCGAGCGGCACGGAGAACGAGTCGCCGTACGGGCCGCTAACAACGCCAGAGCGCGCTCGAGCTTCTGGAGCTGTCCAGAGAACGCCCCGCGCCGCCTGCAGCCAGGGAAGCGTCGCAGGGGCGGGTCGCGTGCGCAAAGCTGCAGTGCAGACCGAGGCCAGCGCACAACGGGAGCGGCCCACGCTATAAATAACTCGGATTAAGAACGCTGTTAAAGCTGCTACCACGACGGAAAGAGAAGCGAATCGGCATCATTTAACTGCAGGTCGTAGTTACTCGATAAAGCATCACCTGTAGATGAAAGACGATACTTTTGGCTACTGAGACGACCTACACTCTTTTGTCTTGTGACAAAGTTACTGGAAGAGATGTCGCACTTCAAAATTATTTAATGAAATGATTCGGAATCAGAAAATGCTAAAAAGACCAACTAGGGCAGATTCAAAAGAATATAATAATTTATTTATTTATTTATGGAGACCACTGAATTAGATTGTGATGTTTTTCTTAATACATATCATCACTAATATTTTGTATTTTTTATGCCACACGGAATGACGTTTGGCCTGATCATTTTACAACGCACACCTTGCATTCTCTAACCGTGGCGTATGGAAATGCACTGAAACCAGCGAGGCGCAACCTCTGCGCGGACATCCCATGCTGTTAACAAAAACCACTAGCAGCGCCGTTCTCTCACGCCCGGGCCGCAAAGTGCACCGCCGTCGCTCTTTTCCCGCTTTAATCCAAAACACAGCACCGCCCCGCACGGCGCCGCAGCGGCTGGCCACTGCCGCGCTCCACCGCACCGCGCCGCCACTCTCGCGCCCGGCCCAACCCGTTCCGCCCCTCCCGCTTCGCCTCGCTCCGTCTCCCACCGTTTCGCGCTCCCTCGCGCCACCGCTGTTTTCGCCTCCCCCATTACTTTACGTCGCGCGTCACCATACACCCGCCTCGCCCAGTGCTATTCAGCCCTGCCCCGCCCCCCTGAACGGCAACAGCCGGCGACCGGCGCGGCGCGGCCGTGTGGTTTTTGCGTCGGTGGCCGAAACTGCCGGTTAAAGCCGGCCCGGCTTAACGGAGCGCGGCTGGGACGCGCGGTGATGATAAACCCGGGCGTGCGGGCACGTCGCTTCGCTTCGCTCGCCGCGTCGCGTCGACGCGGGACCTTCCGCGCTGTTTGCGCTCGGCCTCCGGCTCTCCTCGCCTCGCCCCGCCCCGCCCCGCCCCCCTCTGCACTCGCCTCAGGCGCCGGCCAACTTGGCCCCAACTCGTGTTCAGGCAAAGAGAAGCGAAGGGTGTTACACTACTCACCACAACAGTAACAGTTACTCATATTGACGAAATAAGTATCTATATTCAATCTTATTGCAATAAGATAGCCCTCCGGTCGAGCATGAAAATCAGTCGAGTGTTATAACAAGAAGTTACAATACGAATATCGTACAAAGTTTTACCAACTTTGTAAAATTTTCAAAGAATTATTTTCGTTGAAATTTGAATATTTATCCTACGAAAGGTGGCAGAATTGATGATAATAGATCATACGAGATCATGGACAGAATACTTGTGTTTTTCTACTCTCATTGTAAAATTCTGTCATTTAATGGCTGCAACCCGTTGCATGATATTCATTACGATACAGATTTCATTATATAACACGATCTTGACCAACCACAGAGAAGCTTACAAACCAAGTATGAAATTAATCATTGAGAATCGTTATTGTAAATGTTTAGTTGGATTGTGTACATTACAATTGCATTTAATATTATATTACGCTTCTCAGCTTTAATTTCTTTTATTATTAGTATTTTTTACTTGAAATATTATTTAATATAGATTTGTTCGCAATTTCACTTTGATCCTATTTGACTAGCGCATTGGTAGTTATTAGAGAGAACGTTTGACTGATGTTAACATCTGAATGCATTTGATGTTAACAGGCATACATCTGAATGCAAGTCATTTTGTTGCTGCCGTGTGGTTATTCTTCACAATCGGTCAACTCTTTAGTTTAAAATGTCTAGTGAATGAAAGATGGAGTTGACACCTCCAGAATTAAGGACGAAAAAGCAACAAAAAACAAAAACGAAAATAGTGACGTCGGAATTATTGCCGCAACTTTTATATTCCCTCGCAGGCGGTCTGGAAAAACAAAGCCACCTGCGGTGGATAGGGTGGGAAGCTCTCCGCTAGGTGGCTTTGGCTGAATCCCGCATGTCAACTGCCACGAAACGATTCAATGTAAAAGTTTAACTTATAAAAGTCGTAAAAAAAGTACCGTATGAAACTCGATGTAATGGGTATTAATCACTCGTGTGAAGTTTACGATACTCGCTCGTATCGTAATACACCTCTGTATTACCCATCATTACAGCATCGTTTCATAATGTACTATTTCGTAACTCTTATTATGAAAATGATCTCATGTTTATAAAGCTTGACTTTAGATAATTAAAATGGCTAAAATTTGTTTGTAGAACCTTCATTTCATACATTCGATTTTTTTTCAGTAAGTTAGGTGAAAAACATTAAAAAAGTACTATTCTACAATTAATATTGCTTAACACTTGAGACGTTTGGGTGTGAAAAATAATGGAATTTGGCATTTTACGTTTCGATAGACAATTCAAAGCCTTACTGCTGTTTGACATGATACGAGTGGCACATGCAATAACGTACAAGCGAATTATCACTGTAATCTGTGTGTTCTTGAAATCACTTGGAATAAAGACAGAGCAACTACCAATCCCTCATAACGGCCAATTTTCTCGATTTCCCCCAACATTTCAGATACCATTATTTACACTCAAACGCGTTTTCAATTATTCCTTCTGATTACGTTCACAAGCATAGTTGTAGTGCCTCTCCTTTTCTGCTCCTCGCATCGGACTCAAGGGATTTCTTAATTTCAGTGCAGTCGATGCGAAGGCGAAAATCATCTAGGTTGGATGGCCACTTCGATTTGATTATCAAATTTCGTCAAAAAAGCCCGTTTCTTTCCTAACATTTCTTAAAACTAAATTATGTGCAAGCCTTATTACTAAATTATTTAAATATTTAAAAAAAAGTGGATGAGACTTGGAACATCCATAGAATCATTTAAACATCTGGTATGTAGGGAAACTCCTGTGTACGGTAATACGGTACGGCTTAGGCGAAAGTGATATAAACTGACGGATGGATGGACAAACGAACGTATTTGAGAAAAAAATAACTTTTTCCATACCAGGGACGCAAAAAAATGTGTAAATCTCGACATAAATTTTTCTACAGCATTATAACTCTCTCAATGCGAGGAATATACTATACCTAAACCAGATATAGCTTATAGAATATCAATTATTTGAAATAATTCCTATATGTTTAGTGTATGTATTTCTTGTTCATGTGATATTCGTACATTATCTGAAACTACTTTATTAATAGCAACGAAATAATTCACATTTTTTAGCAATTAAAAACCATTACCACATTCAAAGAAAAAACTAGTTGAAAGCACTGTAGTAAATCAAGACCTGTTGCTCTCTTGGTAACGAAACATAAAGCAAACCTCGGGTTAACTTTGGTCGAAAAAAAGTTAATGTATAGATAGGGCGGTAGAAAGAAGGCTGAAAGTATAAAATATGATAATTATGAAGAAAACAATAAACACAGAATAATTACTGGTAAAATAAATAACATTTAGATAAGAATTTTCTAAAGAAAAAAGTATTTTCTTAATCGAATGCTGAATGGGCAGAAATATTTTGAGTTTCACGCTGCAGTTCGTTCTGTGTACTAGAGGCAACAGACCACGTGAAGGCGCGCAAACAGAAGGCGTCACATGAATCTCGACCGTCTCGTAGTTGTTGCAAATCGCTCTCGCCGTCCCCTCGTCCCGCCTCGTGCCTCCGCTCCGCGCTCACTCGCCAGATCGCGCCGCCTACTGCACAAGTCGCCGTCGCGCGGCGCCGCGCGGCCGGCTCCCGGCGAAACGAGCGGCTTCATCGGCCTCGACGACTAGATAGATTTATTTGGTCAAAAACAGTAAAAAAAACTCTCTGTGATGTATGGGGGAGAAAATCATCTGCGCACGCTTTCTTCTGTTTCAGAATCCCTTCCCAATAATTTAACTATTAATAGTTGAAAGATGAAAAATAATAGTAATAATAATAATAATAAATTTAAAAAAGCAAGAGATTAACATTTCAAAAACTAGATATTATAGTTGCCAATTTATAGAAAACTTATTTTTAATGGTAAAGGAACGAACAGATTTGATTTTTCTGTATTGTTAACAAAATAGAAACTCATCCTAAGCTCTACTACAACTACAAGCAAAAGGAAAATTCAACATAACGTGCGCATAGTGAAGCTACATTTACGTCCAGAAGCAAATCAAGGGGTCTTCTCAGCAATTTGCTCAATGGATCAGGAAAACTGGACAAAAACCCGATCGAGATGGGGGTCATTGACCCGGAAGCGGAAGTACATTACTTGTTACATGCATATTAAGTCTTTTTTTAAAATTAAGCAATACAAATGTAAACTACTTCATTATACTACATCATTGTTTTAAGTAAACGTTATTTGTTGTACATCTATTTCCCGCGTCGCTTCGCGTCGCTCCACCTTACTCGCGCCCTCCCCAAGGGCAAGGCCTTCGCTGCGGTTGCCAACAATGTTCAGGTAAAAGGGAGGGCACTCGACAAAAGAAAATCGATACATTTCTTTTTATAGACAGTATTTAATTCAGTAACTAATCAACTTTCTTGTTTCTCTCCATTTGCGATTTGTTCACAATAGTGCGATTTGCGATTTGTTCACAAGTGAAAAGATTCGTTCACAAAATGCAGAAAAAGATGGTCTGAACGACTCAATTTGTTTTTCCATGCATGCGTTTGTCAGCGTTCAGAAAAAAAGATGTTCATGTTTTCTATTCAAAATTAAACAATAAACGATACAACGTAGCAGATGTTAGTCATGTGATAAAGTAAATGAAAACCAATGTTAAACATTTACTAAAAGGAGGACATTTAAAATACAAAGGAGGACGAGGCGACCATTGACGTCAAGGAAGGACTGTCCTTTCAAATGGAGGACGGATGGTCCTTTCAAATGGAGCTGTTGGTAGCAGGATCTGCGAGTTCACAGATTCCATTACAGGACGAATCGATTGTTAATGTCATTTTTTTGACCTAAAAATGCCTTGAAAATTATGCACTGTACAATTTCATGACTGTTTTATATGCGTCACGTGGGTGGAAGGCCAGACTATCGCCAACAACTTGGAAATGCGCAAGTGAACCTAGTAAACTTTACACTATTTTTTTCGAGTGAACGATGCAACCAAATTCCTTTATTCAAAAATGTTTAAAGATTATTTCTTTCAAAAATAGAATTTTTCTCAATAAATTCAACTATTTCAGGGTTCTCTCTCGAGGAATGTTTTTCGCATGCGTTCAGCTAGTAAGTCGTAAGAGCAGATACAAATTCCATGAATGAAACAAGTAATGAATAAATCAAACGGTATATCGTTCAACATACACATATACACAGAAGTTGTGACCTTATATCAAATTTTAATAATGGGGTTTGCAGAAATGTACAATTTGATAATAATAATAATAATAACAATAATAATAATAATAATAATAATAACAACAACAACAACAACAATGAACAAGCCACTAAGCGTTTTATCGAGAATAAAGGGACATTTATATTCTTCCCAGATTCTATAGCGCTAAATGTTTAAAACTTTATTTAATCTTGTAATATATATTTTATTTAGAATTCTTTAGTATAGGAATTCACATTTTGAACAAATTAATTTTTTCAGAGAAAATTTCCAAAGCAACGTTCAGAAATATCAACACAATACGTTAACAGTCTCTCATCAATATTAAACGATAAAATATATTTATTTTTGTCCATTATTTCCAGAAAGTCTGCTTCAATGAATAGAATCCATGCAATAGAATTTAAAGAGGAAATTATATTCAACAGTAGGTATAAAGGTATATAATAAAATACACACAAACCACAAAACGAAAACCAGAGAAAGAGTTCTTTCAAACCGGTAATGATAACTTGTGCGACGAGAGAATAGCAGAACGCATTATCACACGCGAAAAGGTATTACTGGTAATTAAGTGACAGATTAGCCAAACCAACATTCAATTTGTTAATATACAGATATGCCACCGTAATTATCTGTAACTGTGTAGTTAATATAAAAGGTCATAAATTACATTTCCGAAACTGAATGGTATTTATCTCAGGTTAAAGGTCCCCACTACTGGCTCGAAATATCGGCACGAAATTCGCGGGTTCGTTCTCACAGCAGCAGTTGGGAATCAGCGTTTCGTGACCAATTTCCTTATCCGACAAATAAGTGGTTGCTACTATTCATGCACAAGATAGAAAATGCCAAGTTACTCGTAGTACATATTTTGAGCACAATTGGCACGATGGTTTTTCCTACTTTACGATTTCCATAGTTAATGTTTTCAGGAAACGAAGAAATGGGTAAATTACAAAGATCCAGAAAGGAAAAAATACGGAGAATTCCGTAACTTAATGCCACAACTTTGTTATGCTTATTTCAGAATGACTACTGACTATTTTGATGAAATGTTGAATCTGATTAAAAATCTGACACGTAACAATCGTGAAGACACTTTACAATAAGGGCGTTTTTTATACTTGATTAATACATTTGTGAGTAGAAGGGCTTCTAATGATTTCTCAGAAAGTTTCTCGAAAACCCAAAATTATGCATTTTCAAAAACGTTCGTGCGCTTCATTAAAAATGTACGGAGAATTTTAAATGTACTGAATAACATAACATGAATGCCACGAACGCTTCTGTTTGTGTTTTTTTTTCTCCCAAAAATTAAACAAAATTATTTTTGAAATATCTCTTATGTTGTCTATATTTACATTACTGGTATTTCTTACGTTATTGCATTTGTGACTACAATTACTTCAATAATTTATAATGAAGTTTCGAAAGTTTGGGGTGAAAATGAGTTTCAAATTGCGCATTTTCAGATACGCTCAAACGGTATTTTGTTTGAAAGACTCAAAATGAAAATTTTCTTATAGTACTCGTACCATATTTTTTACTCTTCTATAATATAATTAGTCATATTTCAATTGTACTATCATCAGGGGACCGAAAAAATGTAAAAAATTATTTTAGACGCCGAGAGGTAGCAGCTGGGAAGGGGGTGGCGCAACATCGATAAACTAGCCAACATCAAAGAATTCGAGAAAGCCTACGCCAATCTCTCTATCATCACTAGCTCTCTATATTCAGTCGTGCCAAATACACAGGCGAGCTGAACATATTCGACATTTGACGAGTTATTGCTTTGGTTTCCGCAGCAAACTTCGAGCGGCAGCGAAGATCACGCGGCCGTCGGAAACAAACGCCGACGCGAAACAAACGCCGTCGGAATTGAACGCTGTCATTCCGCTGCAGCGACGGACGCTCGACTGCCGCGCAGGTCTGAACGGGCCCATAAGCGAACATGTGACGCGAAACGTCCTCTGCGAACATTTCGCGTAGGCGGTGAATATTTCGCACCAGTCTGTGGGAGCCTAAATGCATATTTGCGTTAGGGTGAGAGGGATCATTAAACTTTGCTACGGCAATAATTACACTAGGATTTTCTAAGTAGTCTATCGAGAAACTCGACTGCTTACTATTTTCGATTTCCCTAGACGATGCTGGAACACTCTTGGATCTGTTAGAGCAGATTTAGTTTTATAACATTGCAAATTAAAATCGCAGTAATCTCATCAATAAATAACCTCTGAAAAATGTAACATCCAACATCTGAAACTCATAAACAAATGGAAGTGTTACCATTCTGCATTATATATCCTCAAATACGAGTAACAATGTTTTCTGGCGCAAATCGTTGGAATTTTTCAGCATTTCTGGCTGAATGTGGTCAACACACAATTTATATTTAATACACCTACGATTTTTCCAACTTTGGCACGACTGAATGCAACGAAAAATACCTTACAAACGAATTATCTTCCTGGTCAACATTTTAAAAACAATATTTACATCAAAATGACTTTTAGGCAACAGCCAGAAGTCAAAAGAGTAAACATTGTTTCTTCAATTTAGACACAGCACCTTGTAAATGTTTCCCGTCCTGAAATTTACTTTATCCATGGCGTTCCAAGTTTCCCTTAGTGTATATTAAACTGTTATATCAGGACTCCTTGTCTTCCGAGGTAACTCACTTTCCAACACACGCCGCAACACGAGCCCCTACGCACAATGTTGGCAAGTAAACTTCTGTTATTCAACTACTCCAAAAGAGCAGAAGCTCTATTGACACGGCATGTAATAGAAGCAGGGGAAGGAAATCGAAACATTTGAACCTTGGTATACAGATCCACGTTTTTGAGGATAGTTTTACAAATGTCCCGTAGTTGTTTTTTCGCACTAGAATTCTCTAATGCCGGCTCTCATTAATTCATTTCTGTCAAAGGGTTGGAACATTTTTATTGTATATTTATCGGTAAAAACAGCTAAATATTAAAAAAAGTTGATAAAAATAAGAATAATTTAAGTTAACAATTAATTTCATCTATATTGAAGTTTTTAAGCAGTTTTTTTGCTAAAGAAACAAAAAATAAATTTAAAAATATACTCTTAACTATAAGGATTTTTTAAGAATCCACAACGTCAGGTCTTTGCAGCACAAGTTAATGTTCATTTACTCAAATAAATTTGGCTCACTCTTAAATTACGCCAAAGGGAAAAATGGAATTTTACGGTTTGGAGGCTAATCGCAGACGTATGCTGACTACCTTTGATGCTGCGCGCCGTTTGCTGTGAATAACTAATTCATTATAATGAAATGTAAATGGCTAAACCATCTAAACGTCATTTCAATTGTAATAAAACAGTAAACTACTAGATAGTATTTGATTCGTAGAGTTAATAGTTGTAAATTGCGACCATACCAATATTTAAAACAACAATTCCTATACGTAAGCACGTGTCACGCTCTATATCAACGAAACCACAAACCAAGTGCGCGGCCACAGTGGCGGAAGTCAAAATAGTTGGAGGGGGCATTTGGGTTTGTATTTGAGCATTGCTCTTAAACTATTGAATTGATAGCTCATTAGCATAGCACTACATATTCTGGAATACTTCAGAACATAATCTACATCAATTTGTCTTTTGCTAAGATGGTAAGAGTTTACTAACATAGACAAGTACCTTACGTAGTCAAACCAATCGTCTCATATATTTTTTGTATATATTGTACTCTAATAGGTCAAATTTCATTATTTCACTGTCAATGATCGCTTCCTCGCCATCGCAATGCTTCGTAGTTATCCTTCCGCTCTCACCTTCAAATATTGTCTCGAAGGACTTGTAACCAAAAATCGCGCGTAACTTGAAATATTTTAAGTTGTCATGAGAAGTCACCGAATTGCCGCTACGAGGCACAGACAAGAAACAGACGCGGGGAGCGAACATACATTAATACTACTAGTAATAAACATAATATAAATAATTTGAGAGTACATTACATAGTTAACCTTACAAACATAGTAAATCATAAAAGCAATAATTCCGAGTACCAACACAGTCATGCGCACAACCTTGTATACACAGATTCATGTTGAGTCAGCTAGCCCAACTCGTACGATTCATTCCATTCGTCACGCAGCTAAACTTTAACATTTTTTGGAGGGCATCACGAAGAAAAATTATCGAGGTATTCCAAAACTGTGGGGGCGAGAGAAACGAGAAAGGATTAATGGAATGGCTTAAGTGGATGATTTTTCATAACCATCACGCGGGGACAAAAGAGCCCAGGGCAGGCGCCACATGGAATTTGACGATTCTCGATTCTCATACGTTTCATTTCCCTTGGAGGTACAAGAGAGGACGGAAATTACCTAAAACGAATTCACGTTTCGACAGCCATTTGATGCAGGTTCATTAAAATATGCAATAGCAATAGAGATAACCGAGAAAGTACAATTAATACATGCAAAATTAAACAGGTTTTCAGAATTTCTCTCAAATATAATTTTAAAATGAACTTCGACATTTCACTTATGAAGTATCTTACGGTCGCTTCAGAATATAGTGAACTCGGGTACATGCGTTTCATTATATATGTATATATATATATATATATATATATATATATATATATATATATATATATATATGGGTAAATGTTACATATGCAACTCCATTCTACGAAATTTCACACTGTATGTTTATTTGTTAAAAATTGTCATTTTGATCCTTTCACTCAAACGTTTCTAACATTTATTATGAGGCCCTCTGTAAAGGGAACTTTCGGTTACACTGAACTGAGATCACTGGTGTCGATCGACATTCACAACAAATAAGTACTAAAAGATTTGGTTCCAGTGCCCACTCAACATCCTTCATAGTGAACATAGTACACACAACTTCCAGGGGGGAAAATCGCCTCAGTTTCGCGAATTAATTTAGCACTAAGAGCTCACACGTCATGGAAAGGGTTGGAGGAAACCATGCCACTGAGGGAATTGCTTCAGCTCATCAATGGCAGTTCTGTTCAATCTAACTTCACAGTCGCGGAGCACAAGTTGGAAACTAGTGAAATCACATCTAGCTAAGTCTTTAGAACATGCGGTGAAAGGATCTTGTAGAACACAAAACTATTGTGAAGACGAAGTGGATACAAACACTAAGTAACTGCTTCAAAAATGCAGGAAGCATTGAAGGGTGTTATAGATTTCACTAACAAGACATTTAGAATGTATCGGCAATATGGAAACAAGTGTGAAGGACGAAGAGAAAATTAAATTATACTTTGAACTTCTGATAAATTGAACCAAAAATGATAGACATCAAAGGTTCACTATAACTGGAATCGAGTACACTAACGAGTTGTAAGAATTGGATTTTTCTCGATCAATCAAAGACATTTTAACTACATATTTCTTTACATTCGTGACATAATCCTCCAAATGCTCCACGTATGTGAATAATATCAAGGATTATCTTTATCTTGAACTATCACATTCCAACGATGCGGACTCTTATTATCATTACTTATATCATACATTGACGCATTATTCTAGGAGAAATAATCTTATGGTTTCGTACTAACACGTTTTTAATCAGCATAAACAAATGTACCGTGGCAGGTATGTACGATTTATTATTTAGAACGGTGAACATGTATGGGGAAAGTAAGTTCAAATAGAAAATAAAACAATTTCCTTTCAATTCTGAAGAGATTTAAAGGCGGAAACACTTCCGATCTAACCACGTTTATCCCCGTTCGGAACCATTTCCGGCACCTAATGATTTCGCTTCTCACGCAACCTCTGCTCTTCTACCCTTAACTTTCCCCTCCTCGACGGCGAGGACGACGGCTCAACGATTGGGGCGACCTTCTCGGGGTCAACAGCGTCACGAGAGGGGTGCCCATGACACCTCCTCGAAACCGCGGACAAAGTTACCGGGGATCCTCAAACTACAGCGACATCCTCGGCGGAGCGTTCAACACTCCACGGGCACACAATGGCGTCCTACTAAGGTGGGTCCGGGCAGCCTTCGAGAGCTCCAACCACCACCACCTCCGCCTCCGCCTGCCCCCACACCGTCCCTGAAACGTCACCGCCCGCCCCCGTCACTTCCATTGGGCGCTCTTTCTCGCATTCAGCCCGCTCACCGACTTCCAATCCTTCTCCGTTCCCCGCCCTCCACACTCCACTGTTCCATTATTCACCACGGTCGCTTTCGCTTTTAAACGCTTCTTTACGCCGCGGGTCGAAGTCGAGGCCCGGAGCGGGGCGGCGCGGGCCCGCCCAGCCCCCGGCCCTGCGCGCGCCCCGCCAGCCAGGCCGCGGGGTTACAGCCACCGTAAACCGTTGATGGAATATTTGATGGCCCACCGCCGCCGGTGGGCGCGGGGTGGGGGCGGGTGGGCCCTCCTGCGGCCTCCTTCGGGGCGGTGTCTACCGGCGACGCGGCGCGGCGCGGCGCGGCGCGGCGCGGCGCCGAGCGGCCTGCCTCGGGGCCGGTCGTTCCTACGGGTTACGCGGCGCTTTCATGTTCGTTTCGCTCTCCCGCTGCCCCGGGTTTGGCTAGCCAGATTTTCTACGTGACACCAAGTACTACGGTTCTTCTGGAGATGTCATGAATCTCACAGGGACCTACGCGCGTAATTCCATCTTTGTCAGCTTTCGGTCTTGAATTTTTTCTCATTCAATGCAATAAAGAGTTTGTTGTGTTTTCTCTTTTTATTCGATTCCTTTAACTTGATGCGCGTTCTCTGCAATGTCTTCATGATCATTTCTTTCGGTGCATATTCTCACCTCCTGCACGTTAATTGTTGAGCAACAATTTTTGTTTCTGTGTATCCTTACTTTCTCAATTAGATCCTCTTCCATTTTCATGGTCGTCTTCAATCTTTTAGGCACAAAATGAAAAACAATTTTACAAAAAATGTCGAAATCTCAACACACAACTTTTGCAAAACTTTTAATCATATTTATATTAGCATTGTCTTGACAACATCGTAAACCTAGCGTTCTATTCATCAAGCTGTTCGATTCATTTGTTGTCGTCTTTCCTTTCCAATAAATGTGCGAAATATTCCCTTAGGCCCTCCTAGTTCTATAAAATTACGTAATTGTTACAAATGATATGAGAAAATATGTGTTATTGTAGCAAAACTAATTTACCTTCTATTTTCGACAAGTAATCATGCTCCAATTATTTTTGATAAATATTACCCATTATCTAATAAGTAGGTAGTGAATTTACGAGTCCAACTAGATTTTTCCGAGACTGTGTCCCCTCCTAGACTTGTTCCAGGTGCTCCACGCCTTCATACTGACCGTTCCTTGTTATTCACTTCATTACTGCAGGAAACGGAATCATCTCGTAGCAACCATTTGGCCCTTCACGACGCGCTATTCCCTTGGCAACAGACCCTCATCAACCTGCGAGGCGACGGTGTCTTGCCTGGGACTTCTATTTATCTCCGAGGGTACACCAAATACCACAACGCAAACGGTGGTTGAAAAACAGAAGACATGATGGATTGCTAATCCCTGAAGAATAATTTTTTTTGAATATTAATCATGGATAACAGTAAAATCATTTATATAGCACCAACATATAAAGAAGAAGAAGAAACATAAGTAATACTTATACGAAGGCATTATTTTTAGCAACCCTTTTAAAAAACTAAGACATCTTTTGAAGCGACAGATAATTCTAATATTTGTAATGATGGGGAAATGGAGTAGAGTGGATTACGATTCCCAACAGATGTACATTTTTTTAATACGT